>BPLQ01006967.1:347365-543451 GCA_021605075.1 Caerostris darwini | reverse complement strand
ACTTCAGTTAATGGATATACCTTTTTGATAACGAAGCATTATTGATATTCATCAATAGTAATTGGATTTTTAAAAACCTTTTGGAAATAAGAAGCTGAAAAACTTCTTTGTTATTATGCTAAAGTATCGTTAAGTGCCTTCTCAGTACGCATTGGACATTAAGCAACTTTGCATTCATTCTTGCTTAATTCTATTGTTGATATAGCATTGCAATACTTCAGTTAATGATTACTGCTTTCTGGTAATGGAACATTATTGATATTCATCATCAAAGATTGCAATTTACGAAATTGTTCAAATACCTCTTTGTTGTTAAGATGCAGTGATTGACTTCAAGTGCCATTAAATAATTGTCTTGTAGATATGCAAAGAGTTAATGTCCAAGACTTTCTTAATTACATTAAGACACCATCGTGATGCTTCAGTTAATGAACAGTACTTTCTGCTGATTAAAATCCATCAGCAATAATTAGCAATTTGCAAATTGACTGCTGAAATACTTCTTTGTTGTTAGGTTAAAGACGTGCAAGAACCGCGAAGTACCTCTAGGTATGCAGAGAAAAGTATGCAGTTTAATCTTATATAATTTCATCGTTAAGATAGCATTGAAATACTCCAGTTTATGGATATCGTTTTGCGGTAATGGAGCATTATTGATATTCATTAATTGTAAATAGATTTTCGTTGCTTTTTGGAAATAAGGAGGTGAAATACTTCTTTGTTATTATGCTAAAGGGTACCCAAGTATCGCTAAATACCTCCTCATTATGCTTTGGATATTAAGCAAATTTCGTATTCAATCTTATTGAAATGCATTGTTGAGATAGAATTGCAATACTTCAGTTAATGATTACTGCTTTCTGCTGATGAAACATTATTGAAATACTTCATTAGAAACTGAATTCCATTGCAAAATAAAAGTTGTTCATTTCTGTAATGCACTTTAATTGCTTAAATTTACAATTGTACCTTTATGTAATGCGTTAGCATATATATATGTGTGTGTGTGTGTGTAAATGTGTGTAAATGTGTGTGCAGACTAGGGTCCCCAAACTTGAGTCCCCATTCAAGCACATAAGTGAACTTTGTGTACGTGTTCAAACTTATGGGCACTTCCTACCACGTGCCACTTGATAGGAATTGTCCACAAGTTAAGTCCAATTGCTTTTTGTTAAGCATTTAACATTTCATTGAATCATTGCTTTTCATATCAGAGTCAATTCTGTTAATTGTCTGAATGTGTTGATTATTATGTGTTATTTCTCACTATATTGCAGGAAGTCCTTTATAAATAATTTCATTCATTTTTTTAAGTATATGTGGCGCCACCTATTGGCAGATACATGCAACTTAAATTTAAAAAAAAAAACTAAAATTAATGAATTAAATTTAATTACTGAATTAATATTTGCAAAAAATGTATTAACATCAAGTGTCACCCGCTACAAGTTCAAAAAAAATGTATTTGAACTCGAGTGGATGAATAAAAAGTATTTTCTGAACGATTGAAAATTTGTATAAGATATATATAGGGAGAGCGTGAGCTAATAGAAGGAATTCAAAAAGGCAACGCTGGTGGACGATAGAAGTAACGATGTAAGAAACGTTCTGAAACCGAAAAAACTTTTGTTAGTTTTAAGCCATGTGTGCAAAAACATAAACTGATTGGAATACATCAGACAGTCACGAGCAGCCCATGAATTGTAAGCAACGTATATTTAATATATTACGATATATTTTATTTATTTTTTCGGACAATAAATTGCATCTACAGAATGAAGGGAGAAAATTACGAAAACTAAACTTTAGTGAAATTAGTCGCTGGAAATTGGATTTTCATTGCAATCAGCAAATTACATGTTGTAATAATTCTGTCTGGTTGTTCTTCGGATACGAGTATTAATTCTTAATGGTATTCATTTAGGCATGTATGATATGTTATGCAACCTCTTGATATCTGTCTGATTTAATTCTCTTTTTCGAAAAACATTTTGATCTCACAGTTAATGAGTATTTTTTTCTGGTATTGAAATGGATCCTAATTAATTAACTTCTATGTCAACATCTAAACAGCAATTAAATATTCGGTAGCAGTTATTTTTTAGTAGCAGGTATTATGATTAATTTTTCATTGCATGCATTATTTCATTCTATTAATTATTTTCATTATATGCATTATTACGCATATGCACGATTATTACGCATTACGCATATGCATTATTACGCATGCATTATTACGCATTATTACGCATTAATTTTTATTATTGCATGTTAAAAATATGCAAATGCAGTAGAATATTATACGTTTTTACAAAATACATTATACAGTCAAGCATTATTTTTATCTAGCATAATTAACTTATAAAAATTAATATCATCACCAAAATCTCAATAATTTTGTAGGAATCATGCCCTGTGATTAACATTTATATAAAAATTTATCAATATGATAAAATTTTCCAAAAAATTGTTTTTGAAAAATTTAGCATGTACGGTATAATTATCTGTGAAAGAAATTTTCGTTGAATTATCAAATATTTTATAAAGATTAATATCCTCACCAAAATCTCAATAATTTTATAAGAATCTTGTCCGATGATCAACATTTATTAGTACCAACATTTAACTTTGTGACCTCATTTTTCGACAGGCCTTGACAAGATGCGAGTTGTTTTGCAGAGCATTAATGAACAGATTTGAAAAAAAAAAAACATAAAAATAAACGTTAAATAATAATACTTAGTTAGTTATTTATGTTATACACTTCCGCAGCTTTAACAACTATTAATTATCTTCTCGGTTTAACGAAACTTTATCTCCAAATGAAAAAAAAAAAAAAATTATCTCGTGGGAAAGTAAAAAGAAAGCATCTAATATATGTGGCCATAACATAACCGTCTCGTTTATAAACAAAGAACATTTTTACAGCCTGCCTTCCCTCTGCCCACGATGGGACATACCGTTGCTAGGCAACAGGGATGGAAAATAGTATTTATGTATCTGTTCTCCCCCACGCTTTGCAGCTTGGCAATATTCCGAAGTTCGGTGGAACAGAAAAACACAGTAGATACATTTGGCGCCGAACAGCCGCTACTTTGGCGCGTTTATGTTTTCGAATTTTTCCAGCTTGTACATTTATATTAATAGAACGGTCCTTTTTTTTTATTATTATTACTCACATTTGATAAAGAAAATTTCCCTCAACAAAAAGTAGGACATTTATAAATTATACATATATATATTATATATTTACTTATTTATAAGAAAGAAAAATAATGAGAGACATTGTGAAATATTAAAGTCTAATTAATGTGCTAAGCATTTCTTAATTTCATAAATTAAAATTTTCTTTTATGTAACGCAATTTTTTGAATTTCGTCCGATGCTTTAATTGCTGTACATACTTAGAAATAAGACTAAAATAATCGCATAATAATTATATATATATATATATATATATATATACGAATATTTTAAATTATGAAATTAAGAAATGCTTTCACGTTAATTAGGCTTTAATATTTCACAATGTCTTTCGTTATTTTTCTTTTTTTATTGTGTTACATGAAATGTTTTTTGGGCAAACTACGATTTAAAATATTACTTTTCTTTGGCGTTTAATATACTAAAATGCATTTTTCGATATTAGAAAAATCTTCACTGTTTGGTTAAATATTGTTGTTTTTTTGTTTTTTTTTTACGGTAATTTAACTATTTTAGTTCAGTAATAAATTATTTATTTCTAAATAAATTTATGATTGCAGAAACTATCAGTTGGAAATTAAACTTGGAATAAAAATTAATGAAACAAGCCTTTATTAAGAAGAACGATTAATATAGTATTTTCTAAGCTAAAAGACAACAAATAGTAATATTTTTTTCCCTTTTAATACTGATATTTCCAGTTGAGATAGATGAAAATTTGTAATAGTTTTTATTGCAAGCCACAACTGTTTGTGGCTTATAATGCTTCGATCTTTTTTCTTTTTTTTTTTTAATTTGCATGAAATGAAACGTTACATGAAATGTTTTTTGGATGAACTACTATTAACTATTACTTATCTAAAATATCACTTTTCTTTGGTGTTTAATATAAAATACATTTTTTTGTATTTGGAAAAATCTTCACTGTTTGATTAACGTTTTGTTTTTTTATTGCAGTAATTTAAATAACTCAGTTCAATAGCAGATTATTTATTTCTGATTAAAGTTATGATTACAGAAACTGTCACTCGGAAATTAAACTCAGAATAAAAATAAATGAAACCAGCATTTATTAAGAGGCACAAAAAATGAATGATTTAATATAATATTTTCTAAACTAACAAAAGGTAGTAATTTTTTTCCTTTTAATTCATGCAAAAATACTCTGCTTAGATATTATTGACTGTTATTATTCTACTTTCCGAGAACATATTTTCAGTTGAGATAGATGAAAATTTGCAATAGTTTTTATTGCAAGCCACAGTACTTTGTGACTTATAATAACTTCTATCTACTTCTTTTTCAATCCTATGTGCGGACTATTATTCTACTTTTCAAGACTGATATAAGATGAAAATTTACAATAGTTTTTATTGTAAGCCACAACATTTTGTGGCTTATAATATTTCAGTTTACTTCTTTTTAAATTCTATCTACGGACTGTTATTCTACTTTTCAAGACTGATATTTTCAGATGAGATAGAAGAAAACTTGCAAGTTTTTATTGCAAGCCAGAGCATTTAGTAACTTATAATACTTCAATCTACTTCTTTTTCTATCTTCTCTATGGACTGCAATTCTACATTTCAAGATCGAAATTTTCAATGTAGACAGATGAAAATTTGGAATAGTTTTAATTGCAAGCTACAAGATTTTGTGGCTTAAAATACTTCGATATATTCTTTGTCTATCCTGATATTTAAAAAAAAGGATATTTCTGTTTTTATAACGATAACTTATTTGTTTTGGGGACAAATTTATGAGCTTTTAAATCTCTTTTTAGTAAATAATTTCGTTAAATTACCATTTTTAAAATATTTTATGTGATTATTCGTTTAATTTTTAATGGTACATAATAGGATTTATCAACACACATTCTTCAAATAATTAATATATTTATATAGATAGATAGATAAGATAAGATAAGATAGATAAGATAAAGATATATATTTATTATGAGTGTTAAACTTATTTATTTATAATGGATGACAATAGATACAGGTTTCGAGCTTCTACTGCCTTTGGATTCTTTTGAGATGATATGATGTTTCTTTTAATTGTAAGATATGATAAAAAAAGAGAGCTATAAATTACCAGTTTTATTTATTTTACTGTTTGTGTACCTCTAAAAACATGTTTTAAACATTATCAGTCAGAAAAGAATTTTGTAATTTATCATGAAAATAAATGAATTATTTAAAAAAAAAGTGTTTTGCTAAAATAATCAGTCTTCTTCATTCTACATTAGATGTAATTTAATAATAATAAATAACTGCATTTACTATTGGCACTGTTTTAATAACCAAAATTAAAAATACTATCTTCCAAGACATTTAAATCATATCGCAATCGTAATTTTTAATTAATATCCTCTAGCAAATGGGAAAATTAAAAATAAGAACTTAATAGTGGAAAATCCAATATAATATTCAATATTTAGTGAGGTCTACAATACTTAAAGTCAGAAATCATTAAAAAATATTTTTACACTTGTAATTGTATATTTATAATTTATTTATCACTAACCGCAGTTACATAACATTATAATTAGGTTTATTAAAAAAAAACCAGGAAATATTATCACTATAAATGTGAGTTCTGATTTTTTAATAAGGCATTTAAAATAATCAGTAGAGTCTGATATTTATACACCAGGAACTAGGGTATAGTATTTGGTCAAAGCTACAAATATTCATGTTTTTTTAATTATTTTATTCTATTTTAAAGAAATAAATTCGAAAAATGTTTTTGATAAATATTTAGGTGAAATGAATTTCTTTTTGGACATTTTAAAACTTGGAAATTTATAAAAAATAATATTTCAAATCCTATTTCAATCAGTGTAATAAAAATATTTAAGTAGGACATACAGAAGTTTTATAATTGGTTTTGTGCGATCAATGTTTAGGTTTATGAAGTTAAAAAGTATAAATATTCAACCACAAAAAGGCTTTAATTTTGATATACAATAAAATCTATATAACAAAATTTATCTAACCTAAAAAATTTTTAAATGTATTGAGTGTTTCAAAAATAAATATATTATTCCTGATTGTATATAGCTCTGGGTTTTTTTGGGTGTATTGTATAATATTTCGATTTGATATGCTGTTTTTGATGTGTCGTATATGTAGTCCACGTTATTTTTAATTCAATAAACTATTAACTTGAATGAATATATTAAAAAACATAAATTGGTATTATAGAAAACATAGCGAAGAAAAATACTTAAAAATAAAATAATTTGGAACAATTTTAAAAAATGCTAAAATTTTATTCCAAAGGAAATCTTTATTTTTTTCAAATATTGCAACTCTTTTATAACTATTAAAAATTAAAATTTTTAGCGTTGTAAAATGAACATAGAAACACATATTTCGCAATCATTTCCATTTAATTTGCTATAATATATTTTTTGGATATTTCTTTTTGGAATTGTTACGGAATCTATACATTGGAATGAATTTTTCTTTTTTTACCTATAGTAAATAAATGGGGAGATACTGCAGAAACATTTTTAGTTTTGAATTCATTTAGGTTTTAATGAATGAAAATCAAATGTTTTTATAAATAAATTTTCTCTTTATGTAATTGGAAATTATTTACTTTCCTATTTGTTATTTCAAACCTATCGTGACAAATTTTTTTCACACAACATTTGGGATAATTCATTATTATTCCCTTCTGAAAGTTATTTTGTCTTTCTCAAATTTTTATCAATTTTCTCTAAATTAATTATCAAAAGTGATATTTTAACCACATCATTTTATGCAAAATATTTCACCGAAATAAAACAAATGTGTAATAATATAGCACATTCGCTGTTAGCAAAAAACCAATCCTTAAATATGTTTTAAATTCACTTTTTGAGTTCGCATATTTTAAGAAAATGCAAAGATTACATTATTTAAATTTTAAAACAAAATTCTAATAAATAAAACGAGCAATGTTATCAAGGAATTAAATTTACTGTAAACTATAAAATAATGAGTATTTTTAATAAAGAAATTATCGATATATTGATTTAGAATTATAATTTTTTAATGTGAGAAATCTTCAACAAATAATAATAAAAATTCTTCAATCCTGAAAAATCTTTACAATCAATATAATAATAGAGTTCTTAAAAAATTGTAATTTATAAAAGTCGAAGGAAATTAAAACATCATTGCACGTACTTCTATAAAAAATTAATCGGCAATTTCGTAGAATTACGTAGCAAACAAAAATACGCTAATTTAAAATCAAATCAATAAAAAGTATTTTATGATAATAAAAGTTCTTCTGTCCTGAAAATTCTTTACAATTAATATAATAATAGAATTCTTAAAAAATTTTATTTTAAATACGTCAAAAGAAATTAAAACATCGTTACATCGTAGCTTCTATAAAAAATTAATCAGTAATTTCGTAGTATTACGTAACACACAAAAACCCGTTAAGTTAAAAACAATATAAAAATTATTTTATAATAAAAATTCTTCCGTCCTGAAAATTCTTTACAATTAATATAATAATAGAGTTCTTAAAAAAATTGTAATTTATTAACGTCAAAGAAAATTAAAATGTCGTTGCACGTATTTCTATAAAAAACTAATCAGTACTTTCGTAGCAATGTGTAACACACAAAAATACGTTTATTTAAAAAAAGTATAAAAATTATTTCATAATAAAAATTCTTTACAGTTAATATAATAATAGAATTCTTAAAAAAAAATTTAATTTAAATACATCAGAGGAAATTAAAACGTCGTTGCACGTATTTCTATAAAAAATCAGCAATTCCGTAGAATTACGTAACGCACAAAAATACGTTTAAAAACAATACAAAACCTATTTTATAATATAAATTCTTCCGTCCTGAAAATTCTTTACAATTAATATAATAATAGATTTTTTTAGAAATTGTAATTTAAATAACAAAAAAATACGTTGCAGGTTTAAAAAAATTAATGTAGAAAGTGTTTATAGAATTAATAACACAAAAATTATTCTGTTTCTTGAAAATTTTATGATAATAAAAAATTAACATAATAATAGAATACTTAAAAAATTGTAATTTAAATACGCCAAACAAAATTAAAACAGCATTGCACGTACTTCTATAAAAAATTAATCAGTAAATTCGTAGAATTACGTAACACGCATAAATGCGCTATTCAAAAACAATATAAAAATAATAAAAATAGTTGATAATAAAAATTCTTCCAACTTGAAGAAAATTCCTTACAATTAATGTAATAATTGAGTTCGTAAAAAATTATTATTTAAAAACGTCAAAAGAAATTAAAACATCGTTGCTTCTATAAAACATTAATCAGCCATTTCGCAGAATTGTGTAACATACAAAAATAAGTTAGTTTAAAACAATATAAAAAGTATTTCATAATAAAAATTCTTTACAGTTAATATAATAATAGAATTCTTAAAAAAAAATTTAATTTAAATACATCAGAGGAAATTGAAACGTCGTTTCACGTATTTCTATAAAAAAATTAATCAGCAATTCCGTAACGCATAAAAATATGCTAGTTTAAAAAAATAAAAGTTATTTTATCATAATAATAAAAATTCTTCCGTCCTTAAAATTCTTTAAAATTAATATAATAATAGATTTCATAAAAAATTTTAATTTTAAATGCTTCAAAAGAAATTAAAAAATAAAAATTTAATCAGCCATTTCGTAGAATTACGTAAAACAGAAAAATACGCTAGTTTAAAAACAATATAAAAAGTATTTCATAATAAAAATTCTTTACAGTTAATATAATAATAGAATTCTTAAAAAAATTCTAATTTAAATACATCAGAGGAAATTAAAACGTCGTTGCACGTATTTCTAGAAAAAATTAATCAGCAATTCCGTAGAAGTACGTAACTCACAAAAATATGCTAGTTTAAAAAAATAAAAAGTTATTTTATGATAATAAAAATTCTTCCGTCCTTAAAATTAATATAATAATAGATTTCATAAAAAAATTGTAATTTTAATTGCATCAAAAGAAATTAAAACATCATTGTAACGTAGCTTCCATAAAAATTTAATCAGCCATTTCGTAGAATTACGTAAAACAGAAAAATACGCTAGTTTAAAAACAATATAAAAAGTATTTCATAATAAAAATTCTTTACAGTTAATATAATAATAAAATTCTTTAAAAAAAATTTAATTTAAATACATCAGAGGAAATTGAAACGTCGTTGCACGTATTTATATAAAAAATTAATCAGCAATTCCGTAGAATTACGTAACGCACAAAAATATGCTAGTTTAAAAAAATAAAAAAGTTATTTTTCATAATAATAAAAATTCTTCCGTCCTTAAAATTTTTTAAAATTAATATAATAATAGATTTCATAAAAAAATTGTAATTTTAAATGCATCAAAAGAAATTAAAACACCATTGTATCGTAGCTTCTATAAAAATTTAATCAGCCATTTCACAGAATTACGTAAAACAGAAAAATACGCTAGTTTAAAAACAATATAAAAAGTATTTTATAAAAAAATTCTTCCGTCCTGAAAATTTTTTTTAATTAATATAATAATAGAATTTTAAAAAATTAAAATTTAAATACGTCAAAGAAAATTAAAACATCGCTGCGTCGTAGCTTCTATAAAATATTAATCAGCTATTTCGTAGAATTACGAAATACGCTAGTTTAAAAACAAGTATAAAAGTATTTTACGACAATAAAAATTCTTTACAATTAATGTAATAATAAAGTTCTTTAAAAAACTGTTATTTAAAAACGCCATAAGAAATTAAAACATCGTTGCACGCACTTCTATAAAAAATTCGTCAGCAATTTTGTAGAATTCCGTAACATCAAAAATACGCTAGTTTAAAAACAATATAAAAAGTATTTTATGATAATAAAAATTCTTCCCTAGTGAAAATTCATTACAATTAATATAATAATAGTTCTTACAATTTTGTAATTTAAATACGTGAAAGGAATTTAAGTACTTCTATAAAAAATTAATCAGCCATTTCGTAGAATTACGTAGCAAACAAAAATACGCTAGTTTAAAAACAATATAAAATGTATTTTTTCCAATTCTAAAAAAATTCTTTGATTACTCATTTCCAAATATAAATGTTGGACATATTTAATATCATTGAATTTCTTTTATTATTGTAGAATCTGAAATGCTTGTATGTGACGTAATGCTTCAATAAAAACAGGAGAAACTAAAATAAAAAGACAAAAAAGTATCTCATCAATAAAAATAATTTATTTACAAAGCTTCTGGCAAGTATCATCATATATATAATATATGTCTTTGACAATGACTTAGTTCACAACACTTTCTAAAAAGTGTACAACTGAAGCATATAGAGCATTTCTTTATGAAAATAGCGATCATTTCCAATACAGAATTAAGTACAAAGTACTTTTTTTTATTTTTATTTTCCAAGAGACTTTACAACAGGAAGAACAAGTAAAAAAATTCTTTGGACAGATTATTGATTGTCAAGTTGAGCTTGATGTACACAACACATTAGTATAAAAATACTCCAGTGATTTACATATGAATCACAGTATATTCTTTATTACTCTATGAATTTGAGCAAGTATTTTGTATTCATTAAAATTACGATTACAAATCAACTTGTAATTTTTCAATATGCAACAAGCTGTCATTCCAAAAATATTATCAATTTTTTTTTCATATCACTTTAAATGTTTAATGTTGACATACAATAATATCAGAAGTATAGGCACAATTCATTATAACAATTTATTATTGCTTCCTGAAAAATAGAACTTTGTATAAAAATGATTGATATTACAGGTGATAAAAAATATCATGAAGTTCATATTTGGTATTAAATATCATATCATAATTACATCTTTAATTCTACTGCAATAAAATTCATTTTATGCACATATAAAAATTCATGTTTTTGCAGTATATATACTTATATATATTTTGATATATATATTATTTTTTACAGTTTAAAATGTTCACAACAAAAGTACAACTCACAAAATAAATTTATTGACAAAAATATATAAAACATAGAAACAGTACTGTAATGTTGCCAAGCTGAACATTTATATAGCTATTTTCAAGTATTTTATTAAACAAAAATAATAATAAATAAATAAATAACATTTTGATAATAATTAATACAATTTAAAAGTATTTTTTAGTAAGAAAACGTAATTAAAAATATTTAAAGGTAAAATTTTATATGAGGAAATGATAAATTTATACACAAGTCATTTTATGCCTATTGAAAAATATTTTCTGTAACAGAAACGCATTTTATGAAAATAAATTGCATAATTTCATTTTATTTTCATTTTGATTGCCGTATTGCCGTTTGCATATATTTTGATCAATCTTGGTAACACTTCAGTATTAAGTAAATTCTATATTATAGCAATATCCTGCCAGGAGACACAATTGTACAACAAAGAATATACAACTCCAACTCACTCTAAAACTTATCACATGTATGATAAAAATCATTGCACAAATAAGAAAAATGGAAGGCATTATTTACAATTGAAAGCGAATGCACATTTACAGCTAAGAATTGGTGACATTTGAGGTAGGAGGAATATTTTCTATCAATTTAAAATCTCAATTTTCAAAAACAGTTAAAAGTTATTACTGAAGACAGATGGATATGAAAATGTAAGATCGTTTATGATTTTAAAGTTAGCAGTAATATTTCATTAAAAAACTATTCAGTTTTGTTTAGAATTTACAATAATATTTCAAATAATTTTTTCTTAAAAATAAGTCACTTAAAAGTTGTTAATATTTAAATAATATTTATTCTTAACTTAAAAATTAATATTTTTATAGAATAGGAAGGAATTCCTAATAAGGAATTTTTCTAAGGAATAGATTAAATGGAATGCTTATTTTATAAGTTATGATTTTTTTAGTACATTAAATTCTTTTATTCTAGTTTTGTTCTACACATAGGCAACATCCCTTTCTAACTTATTTATATTTTTATAAAAATATTTAATTTAAACATTTAGCTTTAACTCCACATTAATAAACAAATATTGGAAAACTTCTTATGATTTTCAACTATTTCCAAAAAATTTTTTCCTTAAATATAAATAGACATTAATAAGCATTATAAATATTAATGCTTTGTTTAATTTTAAAAAAATTAAATAAAGCACTGATATTTATAAAACTCAAATAATTAATTAATTATTTTATAATTTTTTTTAAATATAAATAAAAATATATATTTATTCTTTTATTTATAGATGTCACCTATATTTCTATGCAAATCAACCTAATTAAAAATTTATTTCTTCATTCAAAATTAAAATTTTTTATTTTATATAATTCTAAATTCATTTTCTTCAGAACTATAAACCTTTAATAAGATTAAGAATTTTTTTATTGGACAGATTTTAAATACTTTAAACAAAATTTATATTTTTGTCTTTGTTAAAGTAAATCTTAAAATATGATTAATATTATTATCTGATGTAAATGTTTGGTATTAATTATTTTAAGGGCTACCATCTAATAAAGGAAAAATTAAATATGATTTAATGGTCAATTTATTTAAATTAATAGGATTATAATTATTTATTTATAAGAATTAAAGTCATAGCATCCTGATATATTGAATACTTACAGATAATTTTAAGTCCTTAATAGCTTTATAAAGCATTATGTATTTAAATCTGTAAAATCACCCATTCTTGTAGTAGAGAAAACAGAAATAAATAGTTTTGGCAAATATGGACAATAGGCAAGGGGGCATAAAAAATAGGATGCATTCAAAAAAGAAAACAAGACAAAAACAAATAGTAAAATTCACTAGGTCTCAACATATATAATTTAGATGTTAAGTATAAATATCAGAAACAAATATTTTAAATTCTAATCAGTATCAAAAACATTTATACAAAAATAAGTGCTGTAGGAACTAAAATAGCTAATTACAAGTGCGGCACTCTTAGAATTCTTCATAAAATATATATAATGCCCAAAGCAAAAAAAAAGGAGACTGAAAATTTTAAAAAGCAGAAAAAAAGAATACACTGCTATGATGATAAAACAACACATTTTACTAACACAATGGTTTCAAGTAAGCCATTTTTTTAAAGAAATCAAATTTAAATAAATATTTAATTAAACATCAAATTAGTTAAAGGAATGTTTAATCTAACAATATATGCAAGGAAAAGTCATCAGAAAAATAATGCAATGTTAACACTATTCATCAAAATTTTAATTATTGATTAGATGATTGAAATTTCTTAAATTAAAGATACACAAAATTAAAAAAAAAAAATTTTTTTTTTCAGTATTTTTAACTAGTTTTAGTCAAATAATTTTTAATAATAAATTTGTTTTTTTTTATTGAAATTTTCAGAAATAAAAATATTTCAATTAAATATAAAACTTTTTTATATATATTTTGTTGAAGAAATATTTTAAGTTTTTGATTTGACTAATTAGATTATTTTCCCATAAAATAATTAATAACATATTAAATTAATAACTTTTCTATTTTTAAAATATATATATATTCATAGGTAGGTATACAAACTTTAATTTAATTATAATTTTTTTTACAATTTCACAATCAAACAAAACAAAATTTATGTTTCCAAATTATATAGTTTTACTGAATAATCATAATTTTTTTTTTTTTAAATACATAAAAACACACAAAAAATCAATCTCTTAATTAAAAAGTATTTCAAAAATCACTAGATCATTGAATTAAAAAAATCTTGACTAAAATAACAGAATAAAAATATCATTTAAGTTTAAGGCTTTTTTTTAAAAAAAAGAAAAGAATAATGCCCTCTTTTTTTGCAGAGAATAATAAAACTGCATTTTCATCTTTTTTCAGAAATATATTTTCTTTATTAAGGAACTTAAATATTTGGCAAAATTTGAAGCACATTTAAATGATAATGAATGTTAATTTCAATATTACAATATGAAATAAAGCAGATTTAGTCTATTAATATGAAGAAGATAAATACTTATTTAATTATTATTTAACATTAAAATTTTTTTTTTAATTATGCATATTATATTAAAATGTAATATCCAATTCTTTATAAAAAGGTAAGCTGCATTTGCTCTAAGTACTAAATTTAATATTTCCTCATCTTATCACTTCAAATATTTTAAAATTCTTATATTATCAAAAATTTACTCTGAACATCATTTTAGAAAATTTTTTAGCTTGTAGAACAGTACAGAGGATGGAATATCATAGTTACAAATGGATTCAATTATTTCCAAATTTTTGATAAAAGATTTTAAAAATATATTTAGCTTTCCAAAAATATGTTTATAGATCTATACAATCACAGCTAATATTTCTTAAATGCTTTCAAATATTCATGATTCTGATTGTTAGAGCATGATTTATTCTAGAAATTTTCTAGAACTTGGGTATATGGAATTTGGGATCAATGCTTTATACATATGCATTTTTAAAGCTCAAATGTTGATTATTATTAAAATATACATGGAAAAAAAACTTAATTTCTAGTTACATTTTTTCAGTAAAAAGAATACACATAGAATAGAAATTTTAATACAATTAAAGCTGTAAAAGATCTAATTTGATGACATTATAATTTACATTTTATATACTCAATACATTTTCATTTAAAATTACTATCCAATTTTACAAATCAAACAATAATTAAAGCATTTAACCTATACATAATAGAAATATAAAACACAAACATTTTTTATAACACAGTTAACTTAAAACGACACAATTAAAATTTCAAATATTTTCAGACAAAGTAATTCTAAACTGCTTATCAGAATTTTTATATTGATAGTTTACGTTCAATGTTTACGATGGAGGAAAAAATAATGAAACGGCATTTCGCTAAAAATTCGTCACTAAAGTGTCATTCATACTTAGCAATAACTTTTCTGAGCTAAAAAAAAAAAAAAAAAAACGGGGGCCAATTCCAGATGATAATAACTTAAATTTCAAATTAAAGTCTATAGATATAAAATCTATAGAATAGACATTAAAAGTGCACTTCAGCAAATGTTTTCAAGGTGGTCTATGTCTCATTTATAAACATCACGTTTCATATAAGAAAAATATATATATAAAAAAAAATCACATAATTCATTTACTTACAGTTTTTCAAATATAAAACCTCACAATTCCGTGTGATAGGGATGAACTAGAATTTCACACCCACTTCGTACGTGTTCCAGCACTTGCTGTTTCAAAGTACAGATGCACTCCTTTAGTTTGGTCACACTATTCATTAGCTGAGAGTTCTCGTTTTTCAGATGTTGGACTTTTTGTTCGAGATTAGCTATTTTTTCCAGTTTCCTTTTCCTGCACTTACTAGCTGCGATCCGGTTCCTCAACCTCTTCCTTTCCAGTTTCATCTTCTCCTGCTCATCCATGTCGATGGGGGACTGGGGAGGGGTGCCTTCCATGCAGGGCACGGTCTGGGGTTCCTCCTTGATGGACACTATGGGCTCGTGGCTGTAGTACCCGTTGGGGGCATAACAGTTCGAATTCATGGTGGAAGAGATCATAGGATTGCAGTTCATGTTGATGGACGACAGAGGCTGCTGGTAATCGTACGAATCCACCATGCTGGTGGAGCAGGGCAGGGAAGACGGTGGCATGATGTTGCAATTGTTGGAGGCATTGCTTACATTAACTAAATTATTCATTTCGGACTGGAGGGACTGCTGGTGTTGATGTTGATGCTGGGGCTGTTGGTATAGAGGAGCCACATTGAGGTTATTTTGCGCTGTTACATGTTGCAGAGAATTTAAGGCATCGGTGATACTCGAATACTGCTGGTCTCGATCATCGGCTTTGGTGGGGTACATGCACTGATTTTGGATGAGGCTGGTATGCTGGGCCATGATCAGCTTTTCCAGCTCGGGAGAGCCCAGCTTCAGCATGTTTAGGTCCGGAGAGGTGAGCAGTGTATTGACTCGCTTTCTGGGGCTTTTCGCGCCCAGGTCCAAAGTCATGGGTCTCTTCAACATCATGTCTTCTTTACCACGGAATCGCGAATCTTCATAAAAAGTCGTGTCCATCCCCTGGCATTGGGAAGAATGCGACTGTAGCACACAGGACGCCGTCGTTAATTGTTAGCCTCGCCGGCACTGACCGATACAAATAAAGAAAAGTAAAAAAAAAACAAAGCGAAACCAAAAGCAAGATCGCACAACCTCGCACGTCGCACCGCTACAGAGGACTGAAGTGGATCTGCCGTATCAAGCAACTAGACTAACAGCAGTGATTCTACTACGGTATGAGTCACCGTCAGCCTTTTCTACCACCTACCACCCTTTAGGGTTGCAGAGCGCACAGAGAAACTCCAGTCGGTCGCCAAGAGATAACGGCGCGTGCCATTTTTTCGTCGCCAAAGACCTTGAAATCGAAAAATCGTGTTGAAGTTCGTACGATCTACCTCCCACTGCACGTCGCTTCCTGGATGGCGGAATTTTTCACTGGGTGAAAAAAAAAACACTTTTTGTTCGTCGTTTCGGCTGAATTTTATCCAACAATAATATTAATTTAAGGTCATACTTGAATTATTATCAAAAGAAAATATTTATTTAAGAAAGATTTAAAATATTAATTAAAATAATTGTTATCAATCTCTTATTTTTAAGTTTAATTTCGCCCCTATCGCTGTCGTCCACTGGGAGAAAAAAAAAATTTTTGTTCCGTCGTTTCGTCTGAATTTATCCAACAATAATATTAATTTAAGGTTTCGGAAAAGAATGATTCAACGCTATCATACTTGAATTGTTATCAAAAGAAAATATTTATTTAAGAAAGATTTAAAATATTAATTAAAACAGTTTTATTCTTAGGAAATCTTTTGTTTTTAAGTTTAATTTCGCCCCTGTCGCCCACTGGAGAAGTAAAAAACCTTTTTGTTCGTCATTTCGGCTGAATTTTATCCAATAACAATATTAATTTAAGGTTTTGGAAAAGAATGACTCAACCTTATCCTACTTGAATTATTATCAAAAGAAAATATTTATTTAAAAAAGATTTAAATATTAATTAAATTTAAATTTTTTAGTTTATTGCTATGAATCTCTTATTTTTAATTTCAATTTTGACCCTGTAGCCCACAGGGAGAAGAAAAAAAAAACTTTTTGTTCGTCGTTTCGGCTGAATTTTATCCAACAATGATATTAATTTAAGGTTTCCGAAAAGAATGATTCAACATTATCATGCTTGAATTATTAACAAAAGAAAATATCTATTTAAGTAAGATTTAAATATTAATTAAAAGAGTTTTGTTATTATGAATCTTTTATTTTTAAGTTTAATTTTGCTCCTGTCGCTCTCGCCCACTGGGAGAAAAAACTTTTTGTTCGTCGTTTCGGCTGAATTTTATCGAATTATGATATTGTAATTTAAGGTTTCGAAAAAGAATGATTCAACACTATCATACTTGAATTGTTATTAAAAAGAAAATTAAAGAAAATATTTATTTAATGAAGTTTAATGTATTAATTAAAAAAGTGTTGTTTGACCTTTTGTTACACTTATATTATTTCATCATCATCATTATTGGCGCAACAGCCCAGTGTGAGCCAAGGCCTTCTACCTACTGGAAGATTTCGAGACGAGAGATGTTTTTCTTTTCTTTACGGGGTAGGGTTATCAGCTCTACGCCCAACAGTCATATTAGACCGGGACCTACGGCTTAAAGTGGATTCCGAACCACTACAAACATCCATGGCGCCGTCGGGACTCGAACCCGAAACCTGTGGTACCGAGGGCCAGAACTTATATTATTTACACCCGTATTATTCACACATTATTATTTAATGTTGTATACACTTTTTTAAAGATTTATGTTTTGACACTTATGTAGTAAAATACAATGTTATATACAATTTACGTATTTTTTAAAGATAGTTTATTACATTTATAGAAAATTAAGAAAATATTTATTTAAGAATGATTTAAAATATTAATTAAAAGGGTTTTTTTACTATGAATTTCTTTTTTTTTTTTTTTTTTTTTTTTTTTCTTGTAAATTTAATATTATCACTGTCGTGCTAAAATATCATAATTTCTATCATAATTAGAAAAAATGTGGAAAAATTACCATCATTTTTTTTTTATTTTATTATTATTTTTATGTTAAAAATGATTTGTCGTCTGCTCAAAACTAATTGAAATTAAATAAGTAATTTAAAAAGTAATCACGAATCAAAAATGTTTAAATAGTGAATTTATACTTTTATTACACTTATATTATTTATACATTATTATTTAATGTTATTTAAACTTTTTTGAAGACTTATGTTTTGACACTTATGTAGTAAAATACAACGTTATACGCAATTTTCGTATTTTTAAAAAATAGTTTATTACCTTTATATAAAATATAAGAAAATATTTATTTAAGAATGATTTAAAATATTAATTAATAATGTTTTTTTTTTTTTTTTTTTTTTTTTTTTTTGAGTTTAATTTTATCACTGTCCTGCTAAAATATCATAATTATCAATATCATAATTTCTATCATAATTTTAAAAAAATATGGAAAAATTACCACCATTTTATTTTTTAATTATTATTTTTATGTTAAAAACGATTTGTCGTCTGCTCAAAACTAAATAAAATTAAAAAAAGTAATTTAAAAAGTAATCGCGAATCAAAAATGTTTAAAAAGGGAATTTATACTTTTATTACACTTATATTATTTATACGTTATTATTTAATGTTATTTAAACTTTTTTGAAGATTTATGTTATATGCAATTTACGTATTTTTTAAAAATAGATTATTACATTTATATAAAATATAAGAAAATATTTATTTAAGAATGATTTAAAATATTAATTTAAAAGGGTTTTTTTTTTTTTTTTTTTTTTTTTTTTTTTTATTAAGAATTATTTATTATTATTTTTTAATTTTGTCTCTGTCGCTCTAAAATATTATAATTAGAAAAAATGTGGAAAAATACCACCATTTTATTATTTATATTTTTATATTAAAAGTGATTTGTGGATTGCTCTAAACGTTTTCATAAGGAAATATAATGTAATTGAAAATTATACTAATTAAATATTTAAATGTCAATGAAATGAAGTCTTTAATAAACAATGTGCCTTTAATACTAATTGTGGTTTTGGATGCTCATAGGAAACGTTTCTATGAGAATATTGGAAAATCAACGGATTTTTCCTATTTTAATTATATGCAAAAACTGTCATTAACATAAATTGTAATTATGTAATTGTGATGTAATATTAACTTAAATTAATTGTAATTGTAATATTGACTTAAATTGTTAATTGAAAATATATTACCAATATGTATGTAAATACTTATTTCTAACATCTTTTACATACTTATTTCGAAAATCACATTGTGTTAATTAAAGAAAAAGCATTTGTCATCAAATCTGTATTAAATATAAGTGCTCTAAAAAGTAAAATTTGAAATTAGACTATATAGATTAAGAAAAATGCTATAATGCAGCCTGTATAATAAAATCCTGGCGGTGTTCATGCATGTTTGTGAGTGGTTCAAAATCCACGTTAAACTGTAGGTGCCGGTCTAATTAGCATAAAGTGTGCACAAAATGACTGTAGAGCGACAAGACAAACCAAACCAGTATAGTAATTTTTCAAATCACTGAAAAGAAAGTTGTTAAGGTAGTTTATACACTTATTTGACAAAATTAATAGTTTAAAAAAAAACTTAAAAAAAAACATGCTTTTGGAGTTAATCAAACTAAAAAGTAAAAAATAAATTAATAGTTTAAAAAAACAAAAAGAAACAAGCTTTTAGAGTTAATCAAACTAAAAAGTAAAAAATAATTGTTAACATAAGAATAAAATGAATGTCACTGTTCTAAAAGCGTGGGATGCTCGTTATCAATCGTAATAATTTTTCATTAGTTTCATTCCGAAATGCAGAGTTAGTTTAAAAATGTCATACAAAGCACCCCACGCTTTTAGAATAGGGACATTCATTTTCTCGTCAGTAATTTTATTCTTATATTAACAATAATTTTTTAGTTTTTAGTTTGATTAACTCTAAAAGCGTGTTTTTTTAAGTTTTTTTAAACTATTAATTTATTTTTTACTTTGATTAACTCTAAAAGCATGTTTTTAAACTATTATATTTAAATGAGGTCCCGGTACGGAGAACTGGTACTATAGTTCTTACAATAATTCAATTGTGAGTAAAACAAAAGCTAAATTTGAATATGTCGAGTCAGACAGGATTCGAACAGGAATCTCCTGATTCGTAGTCAGGCGCATTATCCGTTGTGCCGCCGTCCCACGTAGGTTTGAATGCCTTTACTGAATACTTTCATTCTACATGGGTTAAATTGCTCTTCATAAGTTAAAATAAAATCACTCATCCTGGAGATCCTAATCATGATGAGATAATAAACTTATCAAAATATTTTAGTGTCGTCGGTTCTTGATAAGTCTACAACGTTTAAATTAAATCTGGTCGCTTAAAGTAGGGCAAATTCGAGCCCAAAAGTCAGTTACAAACAAACAAACATACAGGTGAAACTAATATAAAAGTGTATTAAAAGGAATCAACTGTTTTCGTTCTGAAAGATGTCTGTAAATGTTTCTTTGCAGCTTAAATAGTGTGTATGAGGAGAAACAGATCTCCAGGGGGAAAATGATGCGCCGATCAAGATGACTTTTCAAAGGCTGTGTGTTTTAATCACTTATCCTGGCGGTCCGAATCATGATGAGATAATAAACTTAGCAAAATATTTTAGTGTCATCGGTCCTTGATGAGTCTACAACGTTTGAATTAAATATGATCGCTTAAAGTAGGGCAAAATCGAGCCCAAAGAGTCAGTTACATACATACATACATACATACATACATACAAATAAACAAACAAACAAACATACAGGTGAAACTAATAAAATCGTATTAATAAGACGAATATCAAGACACTATTTGTTGTGACAATAGTTCTTAAACATTTTTGATTCGCTACTACCACTTTTCAAATTTAAAGAATCTCACCGATCCCTGCAATCACTGCATAAAAAAAATATTGAAATACCATTACATGTAACATTTCATTTTACTACAAAAATGTAATAAAGTATCTTCAAAAAATACAAGCAAATTGCATATAACATTGTATTTTACATAACATAAGTGTCAAAACATAAATGTAAATCTTTAAAAAAGTGTAAATAACAATAAATAATAATGTGTAAATAATAAGCGTGTAACAAAAGCGTAAATAATAAAATTGTATCAAAAGTATAAATGTACTTTTTAAATATTTTTGATTCGTGACCATTTTTTAAATTTAAAAATTTCCAATGGTCCCTATAATCGCCATGTAAAAAATACATGCAAATTGCATGTAACATTGTATTTTATTGCAAAAGTGTCGAAACATAAATGCAAATCTTTAAAAAAGTGTAAATAACAATAAATAACAATGCGTAAATAATAAAAGTGCAAAAAAAGTATAAATTCATTTTTAAACATTTTTAATTCGTGACCATTTTTAAATTTTAAAATTTCCAACGATTCTCATAATCGCCATGTAAAAAATGCTGAAACATTACATGTAACGTGTTGTATTTAACTACACAAATGTAATAAACCATCTTTATAAAATACGTGCAAATTTCATATAACATAGCATTTTTCTTTATAAATTTTCTTCAAAACTACGTGTAAATTGCGTAAAACGTATTTTACTACAAAAAGTGTAAAAACATAAATGCAAGTCTTTACAAAAATGTCAAGTAATAGTAAATAATAATGCGTAAATAATAAAAATGAAAAATTTACTTCATAAATTTAAATCTTTAAAAAAGTATAAATAATCCCAAAAACTTGAAATTTGAATAAAAATCATTGTAGTACTTGCAACATTGTAAAAAAATCGTGTTTTTTTTTAAAAGAAAAAATAAACAATATTAATAAAAAAATTTAAATGGTTAACTTTTAACATAAAAATAAAATAAATTAAAAAGTGGTAATTTTTCGGCACTTTTTCACAACCCCATCATTTAATGAAGAATTGAACCCCGTTGTAAGAACCCCTATGCTATGGTACCTAGTGTAATTATTCTACTTTGGGTGTTGGTTTGTCACTCTGTGGTCATTTTGTGCACATTTTTACACTAATGAGACCGAGAACTGCAGTATAACGTTGATTCCGAACCACTCACAAACATCCATGCCACCGCCAGGATTCGAGCCTGAGGCCTGCGGTACCGAAGGCCAGAGCTATAGCCCATTGGCCATCAGGCAGCACTTTGATGAAAAAAAGAATCAATTTAAAAGCGTTTCAATACAAGTACAAAATTTCACATACAAGTACAATTTCAATTCAATACAATACAATTTAAAAGCGTTTCAACACTGCTTTTGTGCCTGACAAATAACTTGTCTCCAGAAAATCGCCATCAAGCATTTACTGTTTGCGAACATCCATGAAAAAGGCGCCATCAACAATTGCATATGATTGGCTTATTAAGTCTCAATTGAAAGCCAATCAAGGTAAATGCTGTTTTTTTCAAAATGGGCACATCCTCAAATTGCACGAAAACTATTACTGTGGCACATGAAATCTTTGATTTAAGAGAAGCTTGGAAGATCTCGTCGTTGTTGGTTGGGGACAGGATAAGCGGACACCAGGAGTCTTCCAAAAGATGAGCCACTCTCTTTCGCTGACGCTGTGAATTATGCTGCGGCGACGAAGGAAAGATTTGGATTTGGTCTATATGTGATATGGATTGAAAAAGATTTGGACTCCTCTGTGAATCAGACATGAACGAGACTGTGCAAATTTGTGATGGTAATTTTTCTCTTTCTCACTCTTCTCTTATTGTTAAAATTTCAACTTAGAAATTTAATTTTATGCTTTTCTGACGATTTACATAGAACGCTTTCCTTAGGTTCCATTGCAAAAACGCTGTTCTTATTTTGAATTGCAAAGAACGCTGTCCTTAGGTTCCATTGCAAAGAACGTTGTATCTTAGGTTCCATTGCAAAGAACGCTCTCCTTAGGTTCCATTGCAAAGGACACTGTCCTTAGGTTCAATTGCAGAAACCCTCTCCTTAGGTTCCGTTGCAAAGAACGTTCTCCATAGGTTCCACTGCATAGAACGCTGTACTTAGCTTCACTTGCAAAGAATGCTGTCTTTAGAATGCTATACTTAGCTTCACTTGCAAAGAATGCTGCCTTTAGAACTCTGTACTTAGCTTCACTTGCAAAGGATGTTGTCTTTAGTTTTCATTGCAAAGAACACTGTCCTTAAAATACATTGCAAAGAAGGCTCTCCTTAAGTTCCATTGCAAAAAATGTTCTTCTTAACAATGCTCTTTTTCTAAATCCCTAGTGTAAAAAGTAGCATTTTGTGTACGCCTTTTTAAAAAATTCGATTTGTGAGTTACTATGTGAATTTAATGCTTCCGCTTAAAAAGAGATTAGAAATGTTTAATGAAGATTTTCTTTGGCTATGGTAATAAATTCGTCGAATAAATAATTACATTTGTTTAGGATTTATTGTTTATTTTAAGATATTTGTTAAACTCGAAAATCATTATGTTAAGGAGTAAAAATATTTAATTGATTACAAACCGCCTGCAATGGTGTTTTGCTTCAAATTGGTTAAATGTGAGTTGCTTTATCATAATCATTTCGTTCGTCAGTGAACAAGTAGCAATAAAACATTTTGGAAAAACAAAAATACAAATAAACAACATTTTTTTAACAATGATTGCCAAAAAATTGACGATATTTTTTTAACAATTAAAACTTCAAGTTACCAATTTATATTTAAGATTTTTATTGCAAACTTTTAAGAAAGTAATGGAATATACTATTCCATATTTTGGATATATATATATATGTGTGTGTGTGTGTAAAAACTGTATAGAAGTATTTTCTTACTCCTTTAATAATGCATTTATAGTAAAAACATTATACATTAATAAAAATGTATCCATATCAGATTAGCTTATTTACAAAAAATGGTGAAACAAAATGAATGCAGCAGATATTAATTAAGTTGTTTATTGATAAAAAAAAAAAAATTTCTTGCAAGTTTCAGTTTTCACTTTATAATCTTTTTCTTTACGAATTTTTTTCTTTAGAAAATAGGAATTCAAATATTTTAACATGACTTCACAAAGCCATTGAACGGCAAGAAGAATATAACTTGCAAAGGAATTCACACCAAAGCGATTTATTTATTATTATTATTATTTTTTTTTTTTAAATTTATTTTGTATTTCATTAGAATGCATAGGGCTAAACATAATATTTAGAAATCAGTTGTTGTTTATTCGCTATTTGATTGAAAAAAAAATAAATATGAGCTCCGTATTACTAATAATTATTGTTTATGTATGCAATTTAAATTCATGCATGTTATCACAGTATATATTTATTAAATATTATAAAATGAGTAAAATTAATTGAATAAATTTTGTTTGATTTGAAACTGTGTAATTGTCAAACAAATCAGCTATTTTGAGATACCAATGAAAAACACACTAAAACAGCTTGAATTCTTTCCAAAATTCATATTTCTTTTAAAATAGTTTTGAAAGAATAATTTTTTGTTTAAAATGTTCATAAACTAGAAAAAAAAAATATGTCGGTTTTAAATGTTTTTTGTATCGTTATTATTTTATTATATAAAAATTAACATACAGCATTTAGTTAAATCAACAAGATATTAATATTTTTTTTTAAATTTTAAAAAAAGGAAAATTTTAAAGTAATGCAAAATTTAATAAGGATATTTACTGAATAAAACGCGAATAGTACGTGATTAACTCAATGAAAATAACTTTACTGACAAGAGAGTGTGTGTATTTATGTTTTAGTCAGTGAAAAAGTAGTAATAAAGTATACATTTAAATAATTCAATAGTAATAAGTAGCATTAAAATATTAAGTTTTAATAAATACGCATTTAATGTATTAAAAAAATACCCATTAAAAATTCATTGTATTTAAAAAAAGATTTCTAAAATAGAAAACTTATTTTATTTTGCTATCATCATAAAATTAAAACCGGTTAATTAATTTTCCAAAACTAAAACTCAACTTCCACGTTAAAACAGAAAACTTTTCTCAGGAGCGTGTCGGGGAAGTAATAGCTGTTATAGCTGCGCATGCTCAAGAATGAAAATGAAATTCAGTCAAGCACTTTAAAACTTCCATTAAAATCTAGACTTGTTTTTGCTTTATTTTGAAATAAAATAAAAAGGATAGAACTGCAGAGCGTTTTCGTTTTTCTCTTCATTTTTTTTCGTCCAATGTTTTTGAATGATAAATTGAAAATAAATCTTAGAAACTTAAAAAAAAAAAAAAAAAAAAAAAAAAAAAATTCTTTTAAATCTTGACATCTGATGTTTATTTTCTATTCTAAACTAGTAAATACATATATATAATGACTTAAATATATTTCTTTTAAACTTCGTTTAAAAGAAATATGTTTTTGATGTAGCGAATTGTTTGCAATCATCTTGAGTAATCTTTATAAATTTTATTTCATCGACTCAATTCTGGAATAAAATTTTGTGCTCTACGATTCTGGAAATAAAATTTTATACTCTACGATTCTGGAAATAAAATTTTATACTCTACGATTCTGGAAATAACATTTTATACTCTACTATTCTGGAAATAACATTTTATACTTTACTATTTTAATTTAAAACAGTTTACGTTACTCTGAAATTAATTATTGTTTTAATAAATGATTTTTAAAAAGAAATGGTATTGCAGCAAAATAATGATACGATTAAAAAAAAGTATTGTACATTTGAAAAAATGACTCTGTAATAAAATAACTATTCAATGGAGTTAACCAGTTTTATTTGTGTACATATTCAATAAATATCAGTAAGAAATAAACAAAAATTCAAGATTAATTTATGGGAAAATTAAGGACTTAAAATTTGAAAAACATAGTATTTAGACTTTTCAGTGGCGCAACAGTCCCATGGTGGGGCAAGGCCATCTGCCTACTGGTAGATTTCGAGACATGAGACGTTATCGTTTTACGGGTTAGGGTGATCAGTCTTACGCTCATTTTAGACTGGAACCTACGGTTTAAAGGGAATTCCCGAGACTCGAACCCGAAACCTGTGGCACCGAGACCCAAATCGCTAGTCATTCAGCCCAATTATTTATATGTTTTCGCTAATTTATAAAGGCCACTTTTGTCTTATTAAGATTAAAATTTAATTCTGTCGTAATATAAAATTAAACAGCTTTACATTTTGACATATATAATTATTTATAATAAAAGCATATCATACAAATATATCAAAATATTTACATTTGTATAACTGCTTTATATTTAAAATAAATCAAAATAAATATGTTTTACCATGTTAAAATGTATCTAGTGTGGTAACCGGATATGAATCAGTAGCTCAGATTTTCCTCAGAATCGATTAGCCTAACCAAAAAATGAAGATAAAAATAAAATAAAAAAAAAAAAAAAAAATCAAAAAATTTTCATTGTTTGCCAAGGTGGCGATATTACAATATAAGTGGTAACCCTTCTGCCTGCGCGCGTAGCAGCTCCAAGCTGATATGATGTCACATCTGAAGACGCTGATTGGCCGCACTCCTTCGATTCGCGACGTCACTCAAGGTTGTGTCTCTGATACGCGGAACTCGTGACGTCATGAACCACTAAGATGTGTTCCGCCGGAACACGGGGGCGGCGAAAAGAACACGAACGGAGGAGAAAAAAAAAAAAAAAAAAAAGAACAGAATAAGAACATGCAAAAAAAAAACCAATAACAATGGAAAAACTTTTTCTTCCACAAAGGTGTGTCAGGAGAAAAAGAGTCTTGCCCGAAGTCAAAGCAATTCGATTCGTTCCTCCACCGATTCGAATCGCATAATAAATAAATGAGCGGACTTCTGGGCTAATCGGACTTCCGTTACCTTTTATTTTCATTTCATTTCTCTAAGTTGTTTTTCTTTTTCTTTTTCTTTCTTTCATTTTTTTTTTTTTTTTTTTTTTTTTTCCTCTTCTCCATTTCTGTCTGTCATGATCATTTTTAATATCGCTTCGTCATACTTTTTTCTTTCTCTGTATTTGAAGCGTTTGTTTTTGAAATGAACTGGTTAGAAAAGGCGCGAAAACGGAGAATGAGAATGAATAAAAAGTTTAAGGTTAATGATACTGTTTTATATTCGTTGGAAAAACATGTGACTTGTGACACAAACTTATTTAGAAAATGTGAGGGGGATTAAATATATTATATATATTCTGTACATATTTAGTTATTTTAATAAAACAAGTGGCTTTTTTCATAAGCATAATTCTATTAAGAATTAAGATTTCTGAATCTTTTTATACCTTTTCTATTTGGTGAAATGTTTCTATGCCCAAAAAAATACAATACTGATGTTAAACACTTTAAACATCCGAAAATGTTTTCTTTGAATTTTAAATACTGATGTTAAACACTTTAAACATCAGAAAGTGTTTTCTTTGAATTTAGAATACTGGTGTTAAACACTTTAAACATCTGAAAGTGTTTACTTTGAATTTAGAATTGAGCACTTTAACACTTGAGCATTTTGAGCACTTTAAACATCACAAAGTGTTTTCTTTGAATTTATACTTCTGACGTTAAACACTTTAAACACCAGAAAGTGTATTTTTTAAATTTAGAATTCTGATGTTAAACACTTTAAACATCAGAAAGTGTTTTCTTCGAATTTAGAATTCTGATGTTAAACACTTTACACTTTAAACATCGAAAAGACTTTTTTTTTCGAATTTAGAATTCTGATTGTAAACACTTTAAACATCAGAAAGTGTTTTCTTTGAATTTAGAATTCTGATGTTAAACACTTTAAACATTAAAATTAAATTATGATTCAAATAGAAGAGAAATTTTTAAAGCACGAATAAAAAATAAAAAAAATCGTGTGTTTTGGGACAAATAAATAAAGTATTCTTTGAGGCAACAAAAAGAAAACATTAAAAAAAAAAAAAAAAAAAAAATCTAAATAAATAATAAAAAAATCTAGTTAACTTTAATATTCATTAACATTAGCATTTTCCTATTTTTTCCTCTGAAATCTATATCTTTTCATTATATACAAGCAAAATTTAGGATTTATTTTATTTTAATTTTGAAGAAAATTGTCTATCTGTTAATGTTTTTACACACGTACTTGATTCTACGAAATATTTGTGATTTTAATCACTTATACGCGCAAAAATAACTGAATATAATTACATTTCTTCGATATCTTAGATATTTGATCGAAAAATGTCAAATGTTGCTTGTCAACTAGAAGTGATGACACATCGTAGCATGAAATAAGTTATAAAAACATTTTATAATACTCCAGTTCATGGAACTACTATCAAAAGATAAGAAAAGAAACAAAAATCTTAAAAATTTTCCTTTTTTAAGATTTTATTTTGCAAAATTTTAGCAAAATAATAATAATATATTAGAAAGCAAAATTTTCAAAATCTTTTGCCTCAAAACAACAACAACAAAAAAAAAATTTGCATATACTTTATTTGATTATTTTGATCAGTATAATGTTTTTACCTTTTAAAATTATTAAATGTTGTTGGTTTCTTAAATATGTCTATATCAAACATTTTTATTAAAAATTACTGGGACATAAATCATAAAATATATTAAATAATACCGTGTTTTTGGCAGTGTATAGTATGCATAAGTGTTGAAATCAATTTAACAACACAGATTTATATACCTTCCACAATGCTGAATATATTTCTGAATCAACTACCATAATGTAGAATACAGAGTGACTAATAAGTTGGTCTTATTAAGAGAAAAAAAGGTGCATTTGACAAAATAAGACAAAGATCTTTTTAAATACTTCGAAGTATAATTGTTTTGAGTTCATTTTTAGCATTGTTAAAATGTATTGGATTAAAACAACTTGTTTGTAATTTATTTGTAAAATCTTAACAAGACTGCAAGTTCGATGAAATATTTTTATTTAATGATTTTTAATTTTAATCTCCTAAACCTCAGTTAATATTAATAAATATTATATTGGATATTCCGCTATTAAGTTAATACTGCATTTGCGTTCTATTTAATGATAAGCCCATATCTGTCAAAAAATAAATACATTTTTCAACTGTTTTCATAATTTGAAAGGCGTCGAAATTGAATTCTTGAATTTTTAATAAACATTTTTAAAAATGTTTCGGAAAATATATTAACATATATTTCCAAAAATATATATTTATTTTTTAATTATTTTTAATTAATTTTTAAATTTTTTATATAATGTTTTGGAAAATAAATACATACTTTCAAAAATATTTATTATTTATTTAATTAATTAATTAATATTAATTAATTTATTTATTTTTTATAAATTCTTTTGGAAAATATTTTTTTTTCTGTTGATATTAATTAGCAGATATGTAATGAGTTTTTAATTTCAACTTTCCTTTTCTTCCTTTCTTTCAGCTTTTTGTTTAATTTTTCGTGTTCTCGTTTTTAGCATTTTCTTAATTAAAAGCGTTTCTCTCATTCCCATCACGTTTGCTTCATAAATAATAAACGTGACGTGTACACACCAAAAACGTGACGCATGTAACCCAACTACGACTTTTTCTAATTACTATCAGTCAGGTGATTCATCAAGGGGAATTACACGAAATTTAAACTTTCCAAAAAACAAACAAAATTAGAAAAATTATCGATTATTATTATTGTGGACATTCTAAATGAATTCTTATCTTTCTGTTTGCAAACATGCAAGTCTGGGCACCACATGATGCAACTGGCGATGACCTTGAGGATGATGTTGCATTTTAATAGTTTAAGTTTATGGGATTATTGGGGATTTTGGTTCGTTATCTTATCATCTGTTATCTAAAGATAATAGGTTATTAGGTATATTTTTAATTTGATGCATTCTCACATGCCATATGTGTTTCGCAGAATACTGTATGTTGTATAACGTCGTCTTCTATTTGTGATTATAAATTTCAACATATCTCACAATATTTTATGCAAAATGTTGCACTAGTTTTGATAGGTTTCGATGTTTTTATAAATTAGTTTTCTATATTTTTAATCATATTGATGAGAATCCATATAATTGATCATCAACGTGAAGATAAATGTTTCTTATTTTTTGTCCGTTGTGAAACAAAAATTCAAAACCTTATATTTCTATAGAATGTCAGAATGTACTTTTAAGGACGAAAAAGTTTGTTGGATAAAGTCCTACATTTAAGAAAAAAAGATTGTTCATAATTGTGCCACCTATTATAGTGTACACTGACATCAAAAAAACTATTTTGCATGCCAACACCTATTACCGATATTCGCTACACTCAAATTGTATAGCAAAAACATCGTAGCATTCGAATACAAAAATTCGAAGGTGCCTTAAACCTCTCTCTCACTCTCAAAAAAAAAAAAAAAAAAGAAAGAAAGGAAAAAGAAAACGCATAAGCGCTAAGTGCGCAGCAAACTGAAAATCATTGAATAAATATGGAAAAAAAAAAAACTTTATATATATGTGTGTATATATATATATCCCTCGATTTACACGTATTTTTTTACACGATTTCACATTTACACGGTTTTTAAAATATGGGATTTAGAGAAAAAAATATATTTAATTCTATTCGAGTGGTAACAGGAGTGCTTATATTTCTAATCATTTTTAAGTCCGTCCTGTTCTGAATTTCATTTATTCCAATCTAAAAATTGGGATTCCCCATTTTGTATGAACTATCAGACTTTCTATTCATATAATTTAGTGCAGTAAATTTTAACCAGGAGAAAAAAAAAATTAATTAAAATTTCATATATATATGAAGACATTATACATTACATATATATTATATAATGTTAAGAAACTCTAATATTTTAAATTAAATTGGTTGTCTGAATTATTAACAGTGAAAAGTTCAGCAATTAAAAAAAGTGCCAGAAAGCAAAATAGATTAAATATAAAAATTTAAAAGGTTTACTCTTACACTCATATAAACACACACAAATACGTTTAATAGCCCTTGGAAACAAAATTCATACGTACAATTGTGAACAAAGAACTGAACGAAATGTATGTAAACATACTGCTTCGAAACAGTGATGCAATTCTTTTGTGCAATACGTAATATAAAAGTAAGCGTATACATGTGTGTGTGTGCAGAGCTAACAGATGAACAGGCAAGCGTAAACTCACACCTAATCGGATTTTTTTTTTTTTTTGCAGCAATCGGTTAAATTCAAATTTAGACAGTAAAAATGAATAACCACCAACGTTAATATGAGGGAATAAGGTGACGAATCATGGAGGTGCTAGATTCAAGCAGGTTTCAAGTCCAGATTTGTAGAGACTCCAATGTAGCGCCTAGCGTCGCGTCCAACTTATTGGGGACTTGGCTGGGAGTTAGAAAGCATCAATAGGAATCAGAATGATATAGGGGTCTCAAATGCCACCCACAAATGATACAGAGACATACAAAATAAAGGACACAGTACAGAAAGCAATATTAAGAGCTTTATTACACACACACACACACAAAATGTATAATAATTAGAAGCATGACAGGAGGTGTTCGAAATTCAGCCCTTCGTCATTCATGCAAGATCAACAACTACGTCGCAGAAATTGGCGAGCATTTTCAAAAATGCCTAACGTTTCGCAGACCATAATAGCAGTGATGCCGATTCTTTCAACAAGATCAATTTCAGAATTTACTGACGTTTAGTAAACAATCGCCTTCACGATGCCCCACAAATAAAAATCAAGAGGCGACAAATCAGGTGATCTTGGCGGCCATACCATGGACCACGCCCAATCCATCTACCTCCAAATGTACTTCCTGTAATGCTTCTAACTATTGTTTTTGTGCGTGTAATATAGCGCTTAAGGCTGATTTCTATATAGTGTCCTTGCTTCGCCTTTATGTCTCTTTATAAGAGGGGGCATTTGAGACTCTATTTTCCTATGGGATTCTGATTTCTTTTGATGTTTTCCTACCTCCCTCCTAAGATCACACGCGGAGTTCAATAACACCCTACTATATCAACTATTTCTTTTGATAAAAAAGATAACCCAAAATTTGGCAAGCCCTGTATCAAAGGATAGAAAAAAAATTTAATAAAGCAAGTCTCCTCCCACAAATTTGAAAAATAGAAAATATGTGCAGAATAAAACAATGTTGAATATATTTTCTATTTTTAAATATGACGTTCAACATTCAGAATTCAACCTCCCAACCTCCCCCAAACGAATTTCCAGGGATTGATAAACAGCTTACCGAAACCCCCTTAGCTCGAAGGCTATCTCAAACACACGTGAGATGATTTTATCTTATCTTTTTCTTTGTCTTCTTCTTGCGTTTCAGAAACAGGAGATTTACAGATAGATAAAATAGTAGTACACAGAGGATTAACTACTTATCTCTGAATTCGAAATACCCAAACTCAGGGGGGTTGCTTTCAACTGTTCTTAAAAAGGATATTGTCCCTAATCCATTATTAAAAACATGAACAGAATAAAGCTAAAATATCATTAAATTCAGTAGCATTTTCAAGAAGGTAAGAGTAATATACTTTCAGTCAATATGATGCTATGCTGCAGAAGATAAGCTATCTGCTTTTAAGATCTACTTTAAATGGTGCTATATGCAAATACGAATAAAATTAAAAGTGTCATAAATATTCCTAAAGTATATTGATGTATTTTTACATGATTATAGAAGACATAAATCAATGTTGTTGTTGTTTCTTATCCCACTTGGGTGGCCAAGCCCACGAGCCCATATGGACTCATGATTGAAGGGGAAGGAAGCAGCTTCTGTTGTGATGGAGCACCCGTAGGTAGAAGCCTGACTTTTGCTCCGTGACGCTCTTACAGTCATAGAAGACCGGGACCTACGGCTTAAAGTGGATTCCGAACCACTACAAACATCCATGGCCCCGCCGGGATTCGAACCCGAAACCTGAGGCACCGAGCGCCAGAGCGCTAGACACTCGGCCATTCAGGTCCCAAATTTGCCAACGGCACGCGGTGTTCCCAGGTGGTCACCCACCCAAGTACTGACCGCGCCCAATGTTGCTTAACTTCGGTGATCTAACGAGAACCGGTATATTCAGCATGGTACGGCCGTTGGCCCTAAATCAATATCCTGATTAAATTAATATCGCATGATTATGGTGGATCCGGTGCCACGAATGTTTATAGTGGTTTGGAATCACTTTAAACCGTAGGTCCCGGTCTAATACAACTGCAGAGCATTGGGCGTACCCTGTAAAAACAAAAACAGCTCCTGTCCAGAAATCTGCCAGTAGGGCCCCGTTGGGCCAGTAGCAGTTGCGCCACTGATGATGATTATGGTGCATCATATGTTCACACATGATAAATTGTAATTCGTGGACGGATTTCAATTTTTAATAAATATGTTATCATGTTATCGTTGTTTTTTTAAAAAAATGTAAGATAATAGAGATAAAATAAAAATTTTATTTTTTATTAAACAATTGTGGAGAGTCCTGCCCCCTCAAAAATAAATAAATAAATAAAAGTTTATATTGTATTACTCTTTTCAAATTTTCGAAGGGGTTTTTTTTTTTTTTTTTTTTTTTTTTTTTGCTGCTATTAAAATTTCTAGGTCTGATTCCTGCAAAAATAACAAAATAATAAATAAATAAATAAAACTCAGCAGTACATGAAATCAAACATTTGTAATTATTTGTATTGGTGAAGAATATTTTAAATTGTAAAAATTTTTAATTTCTAAAGTTTTTTCCCCATAAAGATTATTGTTGAAGTAATATATTTTATGTACCCCCCTCTTTCAAATGAGGGGCAATGAAGCTAAAAAATTGGAACAATCTCCCTTTAATGTAAACAACAACAACAACAAAAAAGTTTTCTTTTCTTAAACTATAAAAATTTAATTTTTTTTTCACGGTCAAGAGCTTTCTTGAAACTTATCTAATTATTATTAAACTAAACTAATTAATTATTTTAGAATACTATCTCACATGGAAGGTCTTATTTCATGTACAAAGATTCCAAGTTATTTTGAATAAATTTGATATTTAGGAATTCGGAAATGTATAAAGTTAATGAACTGTTCATATACACTTCTATTTTAGACAAGCCTTTTTTTCACTTTCTTTTATACGTGCTGCTATGATTATGCAAATGTTACAAATCCAAGTTTCAAATCCATAAAAGTATGATAAATCCAAAAATATGGTAAATCTAACCCTATAGTTTACAAAGTAGGATCATGCCTGTATGATAAATCCAAGCATGGTAAATCAAACTCTGTAGCTTACGAAGTAGAGTCATGCCTGTATGATAATTCCAAAAATAAAATAAATCCAAGCTTTTTTCTTTTCGTTTTAACTAGCATTTTAGTGTCCAATTTGTCTAGTTAATTTTGCTATTCAAATGGTCTTGCTCATCTTTTGATATAAATAAATGTATTTTGGGCATGCTATTTTCATGAAAACTAGTTAATTCTTTTTTGTTCAACTTGCTGTTCATCTAACATATTTTACATACGTCTTCATGAAAACTATTTATTTTTTTTATCTTTTAGTTCAAATAAATGTATTTTACACATATCTTCATGGAAACTATTTATTTTTTTGTTCACCTTTTCGTTCAAATTGATGTATTTTACACATGCTGTTTTCATGAAAACTGCTTAATTCTTTTTTGTTCAACTTGCTGTTCGATTAACATATAATAATAATTAACATAACACATAATGTATTCATGAAAACTGTTTTTTTTTTTTTTTTTTTTTTATCTTTTTGTTCAAATAAGTGTATTTTACACATGATGCCATCATGAAAACTTTTTAATTCTTTTTTTTTTTTTTTTTTTTTTTTTGATTTTTGTTAAAATTAACTTATTTTACTCATGATATCGTAATGAAAATTCTTTTTGCTCAAATAAATGTATTTCACACATGCTGTTTTGATGAAAACTATTTAATTCTTTTTTGTTCAACTAACACGCTTACTAACTAACACTTTCAACTTATTGTTCAACTTACATGTGATGTTTTGATGGAAACTATTTAATTCGTATTTTTTTTTATCTACCTTGTTTTGGTAGTTATAATTAAACATGACGCTAATTACCAAAAAACGTGACAATATAACAACTACGATGTTTGTAATTATCATTTAACTCATTCACCATTGGTTATTGCAACATATTGCGAATTATTAAACCATATAATTTTTTATAAAAAAAAAATAGACGGCTATTCCACTCAATCAAAATTTTTCAAAGGTTTTTCTAGATGTGTTTTTAAAAATTCCTCTTAAGGATACTATAAAATAATTCAATATAAATACTCAAAATAGGGCACAATTTGCCTTGTTCCCATTTTGGGCCTCTGCATTCCCATAGCTTAATAAGCTGATTTGAAAACATCCCCCCTTATCTTATCTCACAGTGTTTTTATCTCCAAGGGGATTAGAGATTAAGCGAGTATTTTTAATTCCCTTTCGAGTTTATTTACATTTGGTTATTTTTCAGCAGCGCATTTTTCCAATTTACCAACCTCATGAGTCAGCATTTAGCAGCTCTGTTATCTCGACTTTCATCAGTTGCGTTTCTTTTTTATTTTATTTATTTTTGTTTTAATGTTTGATATCGTCGTTGCAGCTGTTCCCAAATAACAATGCACCCACAATTCTTATGCGGTGTCAAATAAGCCACCAGCAGAAGCAGCGTATCACCCCGTCAATGTCAGTTTTTTTTTTTTCCTTCTTCAATTTCAAATAAGTCATATGATAGATAATTTTTTTTTGATAAGCTTTCAGATTTTGATGAGCAATTAAATCGCGGATTTGCTAATAATATTCTACATATTATATATACTTGGTATATATACTTTGTATTATTATATAACATATTATTGCGTTATACTACGTATTATTGCTGTGTATATATTATAATATGTTTAATAAAAAAGTAAGCAGTTAAATATTAGAAAAAATGTTTTACGCAGTGCTTTCTAATATATAGCAAATTGAAACATTTAATCATCATCAATGGCGCAACATCCCCATGGTGGGCCAAGGCCGTCTGCCCACTGGCAGATTTCGAAACAAGAGATGATGTGCTTTTACGAGGTAGGGTTATCAATCCTGCGCCCAACGCTCTACAGTCCTCTGAGATCGGGACCTACAGTTTAAAGTGTATTCCGAACCACTACAAACATCCATGGCACAGCCGGAACTCGAACCTGAAACCTGCTTTCTAATATACAGCAAATTGGGAGATTTAAACTTTTATCAATAACTCATTAGTTAGTTTACTGCTCGCTTATCTACGTTAATTTTTTATTAAAAACTAGCAGAACCCGGCATACACTCAAGAGCCAAAACAATATGACCACCCCTACATTTTGCAATGAACTCGCCTGGATGACGTGGAAGGCACGTGATAAAGTGGAAGTGGTATTTAACTAGTTTTAAGTGGTGGTATTAATCCATGCCAAGGCGGGTTGAAGCTGTGTTGCGCGCCAAAGGGGGGCCAACTCGTTATTTACAGGTGGTCATAATGTTTTGGCTCTTGAGTGTACTTTATCCTGCCAAAAAAAAAAAAAAAAAAAAAAAAAAAAAAAAAAAAAAAAAAAAATGCATTGTAGGAAATTACATATCTCGAATATATTCTCCATGTTCCAATATAAGTGCATACTCATTTTCATGGATTGCAAAATATTTTTTTGCAATTTTAAAGGTGCAACATTTGCACCCACTTAAAGGATTCCCACGTTCTCTAAATTTGCTTACAAAAATATGTTTCATAAAAATGACAATAGTAAATTAAGAAATACCATAGTGTTATAGAATTGCTTTAAACAAGCAAAAGCAAATGGTACATTTTAATCACTTTATAATTACATCAATTCTGTTTTGTTCTTTAATAGAATAGCTTCTTTGAGATCTTCTTTCATTGTGAATCCAAGATAGTTTTTTTATAACTGCTGAGAAAAGTCTCTCAACTCTTACTTAGTTGTATTATTAAAGGATGCAACTAATAATTCCTTGACATTTAATTACTAGAATTTTGGAAAAGTAAAAATGATCTTTATTAAAAAGTCGAGAATTCGAATTTTTATGCCGATTGCCCACCTCAGCAATTTATAAGTTACTGATAAACCCAGTCTATAAGACTTGTACGTCTTATCTGCCAACAAGACTTTCAATCAGAACTTCTTTGTACCTGACACTTCCAGAATGCATTTGAGAAAAATCTTCATAGAATTATTTTTAAATTGAACTTTCATTTTTAAAAAAACTAGATTTGAAACTTTAAATATTGAGAATGAAAATATTATGGTTTTCCATACTGTTTTAACAAGCGAAGTAAGTTTTAATTTTAAAAGAAATTCAGTTGAAAAAGATAGAAACAGATGTGGTCGATTAAACTGTAAATAAAAAAAGGTATAGAAAATTAAATAGTTAGTCATGGAGAACAAAATAATTAATGGAATAAATTAATCGGTCATGGAGAATAAAATTATAAATAGAATAAATTAATCAGTCACGGAGAATAAAAAAATAAATGTAATAAATTAATCAGTCATGGAGAACATAATAATCAATGGAATAAATTAATAAGTTTTGGAAAATAAAATATAAAATGTAATACATTAATCGGTCATGAAGAACAAATTTATAAATGGAATAAACTAATCAGTCACGGAAAATGAAATAATAAATGGAGTAAATTAATCAGTCACTGAGTATAAAATAATAAATTGTAATAATCAGTTGTAGATGCAATAAAAAATTGTTTGCTGAAATGCGTGAAATACATTGTAATGATGATCTAAAAATATAATGGTTACATAATAAACCTAACCCCTCCCCCGAAAAAGAGACCCATATCAGAACCAAAGTTCTGGTGTTTTATTTTTATTTATTTTTTTTATTACATTTTTTTTTTTAATTTAAAATTTACTCCTTTTATTTTCTACTGAAAAAAAAGGGGTAAAAAAGAAAAAAAAAAAAACCTAATTGTAATTTAAAATATTAACACTCAAATTTAAGAGTTCCCAGTTCCAGTTCCTTGCCTAGAGCTGTCAGCGTTATATTAAAATGGAAAATCTGCATTTTTTTAAAATAATGAGAAATAGATTTTCATTCTGTTTTATTTATTTTAGTGTCGACATTCAAATATCCAAGTTGACCAGATAATATTCTAATCAAATGTAAATTTATCTAAAGTTATTAATTTATCAGTTTAATTCCTTTCCATTCATTTTGACGAACGAATTTCACAAAGTTAAACTGCAACTTTGATAATAAAATTAGTTTCGACATTCTTTATAATTTGGATAATTGTTTTGCATTCCCACAAATTTCATGTGAAAAAAAAATTATCATTTATTTACATGTTTGTTTATCGGACATTTAGAAAATGTTGCACAAAAAAGTAGAAATCGCTTTTAGATAGGCTAAACTATGAAAAGTGTGTTTCGATTTCTCTAGGTTAATTGTACAATTCTAATCCTTTGAAGATTATGCAAATTTATCGTCAGTAATTTATATAACAATTGTATCTGCATTTCAAAGTACAGTTGTACGGAATTCAACTGCTTCACGAAATTTTTTCAAAAATATGGTTGGATATGGAAAATTTCAAAAATATGGAAAATTTCATCAGCACATATAAATATATATATATATATATATATATATATTGTAGTCGATGACGTTTATTTATTTGTTCAACTGGATCTGGGTTGAGACACACGTTTAAGAACACACAACTTTATTTTACAAGCACGTAAACAACACCACACACACAATAATTAATACACAATATATAACACATTTAAAGACATCTAATTGAAGATTCATAGAAAGATTCCACTTCTAAACTGTAAATAAAATAAGTTCTCATGTACATGCTGGAACGCGAAATATACTTTCTCTCAGGATGATAGTTTGTAGACCAATCAATACACAGGATTGGGCTAAATATTATTTATTTCAGGATAAGAGAACGTAAAGTAAATGATTCTCAACATAAGCGCGAGAATTGCGCTTCTCCCAGTAGCAGCGCCGGTTGCACTGTACGTCCTCTCTGTTGAGAGTCTCGATGCCTCCTGACGATTTCTTCAGAATATCGCAAGAGGCACTGTTGCAGTGCATAGGAGGAATCATGGTTGCGTAGGTGAAACCATGGTTACAATATATATATGTGTGTGTGTGTGTGTGTGTGTGTGTGGTAAGCAGGTACGGGTGGGGCCCACATTGTAAATGGTAGAATGGGTTCAGACACTATAGGCACAGATTTGAGAACCCACGTTTAATTTACCCACGCACAAACAACTCACACATAATTAGATAAAAACAATATTTAACACCTTTAAAGTAAAGATTGATAATTATAGCTTCGTAGAGGACTTCCCTGCCTGCTACCCGGATATCTGCAGAATTGCAAGAAATATACTTCCACTCCAGGTAAGAATCTGTAGACCAATTAATGTACAGGGTTAATGTATGGTAATTGTAAGTTAAGGGTTAATGCATGTTAATTGTAAGTTAAGGGTTAATGCATGTTAATTGTAAGTTAAGGGTTAATGCATGTTATGTTAATGTAATAATCATACCAGTTAATGTACAGGGTTAATGTAGACCACTAAACCTTTTCCAGTGGAATGCAGGCTGGTGCTGCATTTCCTCTCTGTTGAGAGTCTCGAGGTCAACCCATTATTTCTCCTGAAAGCCACAGGGGGCACTCTTGCCGTTGTGTAGGCGGAAACATGGTTCAATATATATATATATACGTGTGTGTGTGAGTGTGTGTGCGTATGTTGCCCATAGCACTGCAAATGCATGCCTTATAATCAGTTTTTATTATACATGATAATAAATAAATATTATTAATGTTTGTTAATCTAATAATAATGTTTGTTAATCTCAGTGCCAGATTAACAAACTTCTAGAAGTGGTAGAACAAATATAGATGACTCTGATTAACATATACAGGGGGTGGGGAGACTTTCCTGAGTGGTAATGTACTCAGAAGAAACCAGAAATGAAAGGACACCGTGCAAGTGATTCTGTGATGTATTATCGACAACAATAACAAACATGGGCAGATTCGTCGTTTTCAAGTAGAGTCTTCCAGTCGTTGCAACAGGACATCCCGGAATAGTGCTCTGTAGTTCACGTACTGGAGTTTATACCACGCGTGAGATAGAGATTAAACGTGATACAGGAAAAGCTTAATGTATAACTTTTAAGAGTTGCGGATTTCAAACCACAAAATTTTTAATTTACAGTTTAATGGATTAACGTGGGATGTAATGTGGAATGTCCGGAATGTGTTTCATATTTGTATGCTTTCTGGAGACACTGAATTAATTAATTCCTTTTTAATTCTGGAATCTGACAAGTATCTTGAGCTATTATCTAATTCAAATACGAGCTTACTCTTGATGCACACCTGGCATCTACTACTACTACTACATCACACCACATCACTGTACACCACATCACTGTACAGTTTACACTGTACAGTTTTACACATCACTGTGCCCCTTTACAGTTTGGGAATAAAAAATCTGATTGGGCTCTGTGACTCTCTACTGTCATATGAGACCGAAAGCTACGGCTTAAAGTGGATTCCGAACCACTACAAACATCCATGGCACCACCGGGATTCGAAACCTGTGGCACCGAGCGTGGTAATTTGATCCTTTAATTAATTAATTCTTCTCGATTCCCTTAATTGATTAATTCTTCTTGGTTCCATTAATTTATCAATTCCTCTCGATTCCATTATTTAATTAATTCTTCTCAATTCCATTAAATTAATTTTACTCGATTTCTTTAATTAATTCTCGATTCCATTAATTAATTAATTCGTCTGAATTCCATTAATTAATTAATTCTTATGGATTCCATTAATTCATAAATTCTTCTCGATTCCCTAAATTAATTACATTAAAATAAGAAATTGAATTTCTAAATACGAAAAGGTTTTGCAACAAAACACTTCGGAGATTTCGGAGACAAAGCACGACTACAGCACGTCTGATGTCTTGCAACTATCATAAATGAAATGTCTACTAAAGCATTCACCACTTGAATAAAAAAAAAAAGGTAAAGAGTTGGCAGTTTCATAAGATTAAAAAGTCGAGTGTCATTGTCCCGAAACGATATCTTGTTTTTCCATCGCAAATGATCCCAGCAAGAAATAGGAATAGGCATCAACCTTTGATTAGACTCATTATTTCAGAACACAAATACCGATATGTTGTGCAAAAAAGGAAGCAGAAAAAAAGAAATAATAAACTTAATGAGTTCGTGACGCAATCCCGAAACATTCTTTTAAAAGCCAATATCTTTTTGCAATTCTATCCTTAAGACGTCTGAAAGATTCGATGTGCGATTCGAAGGTTATCAAACTGTTCGATGTTGTGCAACAGGAGTTGAGGTGAACTATGAAAATAAAACTAACTACTTCTTCTGTCCGATAACAATAATAGAAAGGGAATATTTAAACTGAAATAATTGGGAAATGCAGCTGTCATGCATGTTGTTGTATCAAAATGTCAAAGCCTTCCATCAAAATCAATGTTTCATCTGTCATTTGTTTTGTCACATCTTTAAATTTTTTAGGCTAACTTAATTATTACGAATTATAAATATTTTTCTAGTTTCATTAGCCAATCAAAATTAATTGTTTGATTTCTGCTGAATATCAACCCGTTATAAAAATAAGATGAAAAGAGAGAAAGAGAGAGAGAATTTTCAAGCAACGATCGAGTTATTGTCCAATTTTTGATGCATTCAAAGAACAACTGAAAGTTGCAGAAAGGTGCAATTATGTTAGCTGCAAAACATTTCAAGTGCAACATGGACCTGTCAAGTATTTGGAATATAGTCTTAGTATTGAGTATATATAGCAGAGGTGGCAAACCCGCGGCCCACCTTGAACATCACACGTTTACAAAATATATTTATTTTATAATGGCCAAAGTAGTGGAAACCACAATGTATTAAAGATACATTGTTTTTGTATCCATATATTCAAAAATTAACTGTCAAAATGATGAGAATAAATTCACTTTGATTTTAAAATAATATTCTTGTTAATACAGTTCTTGAAAAGCCGATTCTGTAATTTAGAGGTAGACAAACATAACAAAATTTTTGAAACATATTCATTTCCCTTTCATGTTGAAATCGAGTTGGCCCCAGAATATCAACAAATGAAACTGGTTGACTTACAATGTAATATTGAATTAAAACACATTTTTGAAACATCAGAATCAAAAATAGATTTTTATAACACTAACGTCACAAAAGACAAAATTTTCCATTTTGAGAAATCTGGCACAAAACTTGTGAGCGCGTTTGGTTCAACTTACACCAGCGAATCATTTTTTTCGAAATGAAATTCACCAAACTCAAAACCCGCTCAAACATAACAGACGCTACCCAAATTAGATCGATTTGCAAAATGTAAGTGGAAGAGTGGAGAAACAAATATCGCACTAATAAAATAAATATTTTTTAATGATTTCATTTTTTTACTTCGTTTATATTTATATATTTTTTATATTTCATTTTGAGTGTTCTATATGTCTTTACAATGGGCGTTTATTAGCAGCATTATTATTATATTATCTACATTTACATGTAAGGATAATAGTGCTCTGGCGCTCGGTGCCACAGGTTTCGGGTTCGAATCCCGGCGGTGCCATGGATGTTTGTAGTGGTTCGGAATCCACTTTAAGCCGTAGGTCCCGGTTTCTATGACTGTAAGAGCTCCACAGAGCAAAAGTCAGGCTTCTACCTACGGGTGCTCCATCACAACAAAAGCTGCTTCCTTCCCCTTCAATCATGAGTCCATATGGGCTCGTGGGCTTGGCCAGCCAAGTGGGATAAGAAACAACAACATATTTTTAGCCAACGGCCGTACCATGCTGAATATACCGGTTCTCGTTAGATCACCGAAGTTAAGCATCATTGGGCGCGGTCAGTACTTGGGTGGGTGACCACCTGGGAACACTGCGTGCCGTTGGCAAATTTGGGACCTGAATGGCCGAGTGTCTAGCGCTCTGGCGCTCGGTACCACAGGTTTAGGGTTCAAATCCCGGCGATGCCATGGATGTTTGTAGTGGTTCGGAATCCACTTTAAGCTGTAGGTCCCGGTCTTCTATGACTGTAAGAGCGTCACGGAGCAAAAGTCAGGCTTCTACCTACGGGTGCTCCATCACAACAGAAGCTGCTTCCTTCCCCTTCAATCATGAGTCCATATGGGCTCGTGGGCTTGGCCAGCCAAGTGGGATAAGAAACAATAAAACAAACAAACAACAACAGGATAATAGTAAACACAAAAATAATAACTCATTATGTTTCCATTTTTCACTCCAAAAGAATGTCTCTAGTGGGTCTAAATCTAATAGGGGAATATATAATTTTATATGCGGCCCGCGGAGTTGTGATGCAATTCCAACGTGGCCCGCAAGGTCATTTGGTTGACCACCCCTGTTATATAGTATTGAGTCTTAGAATCCGTTAAAGGAATAGGAAATACAATAATACATCGATTGACAAAATTGTTTGTTTTGATTTATTAAGTCGCAGAAAGTCCTTTTAGGCACAAAAGCTAATTCACATGACGATGAGTTCAAATAGATATATTATAACGCTATTGAAATAGATATAGAAATGTTTTAGATAATCTAGTTATGATAAAGAGATATTGAGATAGATAACGACAGATTACATTGGCCCCGTTTAATCCCTTATAATTATCGCCTTTCTCGTCAATTGTACCTATAGTGTATTTTGATGAATCATGGCCGTTATGAAGTTAAATCGTAATTATCTGACTGCGACTCGCTGATTATATGTTGAAAACCTTACATAAAGATATACGGTTTATACATTAAAATCATCAATTAAGAGGAGTGAATTGTACGTTAAAATTTAATAAAATGATTGTGAATTATACGATAAAAGCCTTAAATAAAGGGTTGCAGATTGTTACATTAAAACCTTAAATTAAAGGGTTTGGATTGTACAATAAAATTAATAAAGGTATTGTGGAATGTGCCGTTAAAAACCTTAAATTGAGAGGAGTGAATTGTGCGTTAAAATTTAATAAAAGTAATGTGAATTAGACCTTTAAAAACCTTAAATATAGGGGTGCAGATTGCACATTAAAACCTTACATTAAAAGAAGTGAATTGTAATCTAAAATTTAATAAAAGTATTGTGGATTTTAACGTTAAAAACCTTTAAAAAAAGTGATACGGATTGTACATTAAGACTTTAAATTATAGAGTGCGAATTGTAAGCTAAAATTTAATAAAAGTATTAAGGATTGTACATTAAAAACCTTAAATAAAGGCGTGCTGATTGTATATTAAAACCTTAAATTAAAGGGTGCGAATTGTGCGTTAAAATTTAATAAAAGGATTGAGTATTCTTCGTTAAAAACCTTAAATAAAGGGATGCGGATTGTACATTAAAGTGAAGAGAAGTGAGTTAAAATTTAACAAAAGTATCGGAGATTGTAAGTATCGTTAAAACGTTATAAGATAAGTATCGTTAAAAACCTTAAATAAAGGTTTCAGATGCTATATTAGAACCTTAAATTAAGTAATGTGAATTGTACGTTAAAATTTAATAAAATGATTGCGGATTGTACCATTAAAAAACTAAATTAAAGTAGTACAGATTATACTCTAACACCTCAAACAAGACAGTGCGGATGGTATGTCGAATAACAGGCGAGTATTATGCGAGATCTTTTATTTTTATTTTTTTTTCCTTTGAAGGGGGATGGGAGGGGGTCGAAAATTACTGCAACTGGTTATACAGCAGTAACAATTATAAACCGAAATATTATAGTCATTGGTTTTTTTTCTTTTCAGTCATTTTTAAATTCATAATAAAGAAAAAAAATTTTTTTGACTGCAAAATAGGATGGATGGCACTAGAATTAAATGTATCATGTTGCCATACCGTGATAAACACATGTATCAGTGACCATGAAGATGTGACAACAGTTATTTATTTGATAAACATTGGAACAAAATGCAACCATAACAATTGCTTTCAACTGAATTTTGAACTGCGCACTTATTCCTGACCTTTGAAACAAAAGCAAAATCTATCCAAACACCTCGACCGCAGTGTACGAGCAGATAGATTATATTTCATTAATTCTGATGCACACGCAGCCCTCAATTATTAAAACAACCACACGACACAAGTCCACAAGTTGCGGTTACAGCGCCACTCGTGACAGTCAGTCGCCTTGAACCTCAGGCAGAAAGACGGACTCTTGTCGACAATAACCGCAACCGCAGCGGCTGCCGATGATTCACCCCCTTCTTTCCATACATTTCTACACACAAAAGATGAAGAATTTTAAATAAGGGGATCTAAAAGCTACTTCATAATGGAAATTTATTAGATGGAGAATAAAACTCGAGTTTTTCAAGAAAAACCACCTTTATTTTTTTTTGTTCTGACAAAATTTGTAGCTTAAAGTCATAAATATTTTTATTTATTTTTTCAGAAAAAGAAAAAAAATAACAATTTTAGGGTTTGAAACGAAAAAAAAAAAATTAGATATGAATTTCATATATAAAACAAAACAATCACAGAATATGTTTTCAATGGCAACATTTTAACTAAATTGTTAATATTTTTATTATCAACTATTGTTGTTAATATCAATTATTATCATCAACAATTGTTATTATCCTTATTATTATAAATTACCAATTACCATTATCAATTATCATCATTATCAATTATTGTCATTATCAATTATCACCATTATAAATTATTACCATTATCAGTATCAATGATTATCATTGTTATTATGAATTACCAATTATTATCATTATCATTATCAATTATCATTATTATCGTTATCAATTATTAATTATTATCATTATCATTATTAATTACCAATTATTATCGTTATCATTATCAATTATTATCGTTATCATTATCAATTATTATCTTTATTTTTATTATTACCAACAATTCATATTTTTCTGCAGGCATTTTAATAAACATATTAAGCCTACTTTCACCAATCTTACAAGGAAGATGTTCCAGTCAATTCGTATAAAAATAAAAGTAAATGTTTAAAAAATTTACAAATTGCCAACAACGACACCTTTCTCATTTCTTAATCGTAACTCTATTTTCACTAACCTTCTTATTTTTAAGTGACTTTGTATACATTATTTCAAACAAGATCAATTGTAACCAAAAGAAATGAAAACAAATTTTCAATATCAAGCACAATGATTTCAAATGGTCGCAGTTCAAGAATTCAAATGTTTCAGTGGCTTAACATGTTACTGACAGATTTACAATCAATTAAAAAGGAAACATTATTATTTTTTTAAATTTAAAATGTTTGTATTTTATTAAACTACAGCTGGATCATATTCTATGTTTTTATCAAAATATAGAATTTTTTTTCCCCCGAAAAGATTTAGGCATATACCTTTTTAAAATAAAAATGGAAAAACCCTTCTTCGGCCGAGCTACAACCTAATTACCATTTAAGTTCTATGAAACCAAGTCAAAAATGTGCACCTGATACAGTTTAATTTGATTTATTATATATAAATTGACATATGCATATTAATTTATTTGCCACTACATAAGCTATTTAGTATACAAGAAATACAAGACTGATGAAGAGAAAAATAAACTACTTTAAAAAAAAATCGCATCTTTTTCAACAATAATTCTTTTAAATACTATGTAGTTAATGAAAACGTAAAAAAAGAAATTTAATTGTATTGTTTTCAATCAAACAGGTTTGTAATTATTCTTTATCAAGATCTACTTTATTATTCCTTTTTTTTTTTCTCCCTTAAACAATTCTTTCTTTTCGGTTATTAATTAAGTTTTGCTCAGACAGTTAACCTACATTGTGATTTGTGTGTGTGTCTATAACGATATCTTGAATGAATTTTACAACATTAATATTTATTTATTAATTTTTTACGACGAATAAACAGTTAAAAATAGTAAATAGACATCTTTTACGACAAACTAAAAATAATAAACAACTAAATAAGTAAATAAACCTATTTTAAACTAAATTAAGAATAATAAACAACTAAATGAGTAAATAAACATCTTTTACAACAAACTAAAAATAATAAACAACTATCACTACAAAACTAATAATAACAAACTATCACTACAAACTAAAAATAATAAACATCTTTTACAACAAACTAAAAATAATAAACAAGTATCACAAGAAACTAAAAAGTAAACAACTAAATAAGTAAATAAACCCATTTTAAACTAAATTAAGAATAATAAACAACTAAATGAGTAAATAAACATCTTTTACAACAAACTAAAAATAATAAACAACCATCACTATAAACTAAAAATAATAGACAACTATCACTACAAACTAAAAATAATAAATAACTAAATGAGTAAGTAGACATTTTTTACAACAAACTAAAAAGAATAAACAACTATCACTACAAAACTAATAATAACAAACTATCACTACAAACTAAAAATAATAAACAAATAAATGAGTAAATAAACATCTTTTACAGCAAACTAAAAATAATAAACAACTATCCCTGCAAACTAAAAATAATAAATAACTATCACTACAAACTAAAAACAATAAACATCTTTTACAACAAACTAAAAATAATAAACATCTTTTACAGCAAACTAAAAATAATAAACAACTATTACATTATTCCATGATTTCTATTTTCTTGTAGGGTTGACAACAAAGTATGTCCGGTTTTTACCATTATTCTTAAATGGTGAAAACGGAATTACTTTCTTGCTTACACAATATAAGATGACATATTTTATTAATAATGTGCAAGATCTACATCTACGTAATTTTATCTCCTTGATTTTTATTTATTTATTTATTTATTTTTTTGCCAAAAAAGTGTTCTATTTTAAAAGTGTTAAACAAAATACACAAAGTTTTCGTTTGTCAATACATAGATAAACGTGTGGTTACTACAAAAACCGAGCCAAATACTACAACACTTAAATTAATTAATTTAATGCATCTGACTCTTTTATTATTAAGTTAAACTGTAGGTACCTAATGTCCCTACTGTCTAATTAGCCTAAAGTGTACACAAAATGACAGTAGAGCGATAAACCAAACCAAAACAAATCTTTCATTACTTCAATGCATTGTTTATTTTTTATTATATATAAATAAATTAGTCATATACTTTTCGAGTAGGTATATAAATTTCTAAAAACATATATCATATAAAATAATATAATTTTCTGATTTATTTTTTTACAATCATGTGCTAATTTTTAGTGGATATATGAAGGGCAACGATTTTTAAAATTCTGTTTATCCCTTTGGCGAGTATACAACCCTACTATTCTACTGCGTGCCAGAAAAAGAGAAAAAAGAACCACACCAAGAGCGATTGTCACATGTAGTCTATCACCACCTCCTATCAGCTTTTCCTATTTTTACGACGCTCTAGTTTTTATCCACCTGTGTTGACCCAAGCATTGCGTTTTGATTCCTGCAAATTGTGGCGTACGCACTTTTTTCGTGGAAAGTGAGAAAACTTCCAGATTCCTAAATGCTTGGTTTTTCACAATATTTACGATTTTTTAGGACCACTAGAAGTAAAGCCGACGTGGTTTAATACCGAAGGTTGTATTAGAAGAACAGTAGAATTAATGTGTTCAAAGTATTAATTTTTTTTAAAGAAAATTTTCATAAAAAATTTTCTTTAAAAGAATTCTATAAAATTCCCACCAAATGCAAATATTTTTTTTAATTAAAAATTTTTTTTTTCAAATTAAAAATTTTTTTTTTTAATTTTTAATTTTTTCTAATTTAATTTAATTTTGTTTGTAGCTATCTATCGGAATTTTTTCTACTTTTTCTTTTAAATAAGTGATTTATCGCGTGTGAAATAAATAATTTGAGCAGTTCATTTTAATAAATAAAATTACCGTGAAAATTCTGTGTGAACATATTTTTATTCCTAATATTTAAAAAAAAAAATTAAATCAATGAAATTAAATTAATGATATTTAATGACTTATAAAGGAACGATTGCTGAGTGACTAGCGCTCTGGAACTCGATGCCACAGGTTTCGGGCTCGAGTCCAGGCGGTGCCACGGTTGATTGTAGTGGTTCGGAATCCACTTTAAACCTTAGGTCCCGGTCTAATAGGGCTGTTGAGCATTCGGTGTAGGTCTGTCACCCTACCCGTAAAAAGAAAAACATCTTTCGCCTCATAATCTGTCAGTAGATAGACGCTCTTGGCCCATAATGGGGCTGTTGCGCCAATGATGTTGATGATGAATGGTTTATAAATTTAAAAGAAACGTATAAATATTGAAAATAAATTTTGAAAAAAAAAATAACAAAAGCAGTTGTAGGGCTAAATTTTATTTATTTTTTCTTTACTACTTTTGTAAAAGTATAAAATCGTGAAAATAGTAATCTCACATGTCAGGTGAAAAAGGAAACATACGATACAGCTGACGAATTTATCTATTTTTTAAATGATAAAAACCCAAAGAATTTTCTAGTCAACCCAATAGTTTGAAAGTTTTTAATTGATAAAATTGCAAAATTACAAGTACTTTTAGTTTCCACATATGCTAAAGTTAAAAATAAAAATCTCTAATTCTGTTTGGTGTGAAAAAAAAATGTAAAGTTCATTTTTTGGTTTCTTCCTATACTTTACGTATACTTCCAACTAATGCAATAAAATGGACTAATTAAAACTAATTAACCTGATTAATTTGGAAACATATAAACAATGACATGGATGTTTGTAGTGGTTCGGAATCCACTTTAAACCGTAGGTCCCGGTGTAATATGATCGTAGAGCGTTGCCTTGAGGTTTAGTCAGTCTTCAGCCCTTGTCTTTCTCGATAAAAGTGAAGCTGCATATGACCCTTAGCAATGGCCCAGTCGTTTGGGACGGGGGTCTCTTGGACCAAGTGTAGGCTTTCATGCACCAGGGGGATTAGTAACAACACATATGAACATAAAAAAACATATAAATAAATACCGTTGACATACGTAAAGCATACGATAAAAAGTTTTGTTAAAAAAATCTTTTTTAATTTTCATTACAATGAGCGGGACAATGATGGGCTACATATAACATGTATTACATACACTGATGTGACAAAAGTCATGGGATACCTCTTAATATCGTGTCGGCCCTCCTTTCGCCCGGCGAAGTGCAGCAACTCGACGTGGCATGGACTCAACAAGTCGTTGGAAGTCTTTTGCAGGAATATTGAGCCATGCTGTCTCGATAGACGTCCATAATTGTGGAAGCGTTGATGGTGCAGGATTTTGGGCACGAACAGACCTCTCGATGATGTCCCATAAATGGTCGATGGGATTCATGTCGGGCGATCTAGGTGGCCAGATCATTCGTTGGAATTGTCCAGAATGTTCTTCAAACCAATCGCGAACAGTTGTGGCCCGGTGACATGGAGCATTGTCATCCATAAAAATCCCACCGTTGTTTGGGTGCATGAAGTCCATGAATGGCTGCAAGTGATCTCCAAGTAGCTGAACATAAGCATTTCCAGTCAATGTTCGGTCCAGTCGCACCAGAGGACCAAGTCCATGCCATGAAAAAGCAGCCCACACCATTACGGAGCCACCACCAGCTTGAACAGTGCCTTGCTGACAGTTTGGGTCCATGGCTTCGTGGGGTCTGCGCCACACTCGAACCCTACCATCAGCTCTTACCAACTGAAATCGGGACTCATCGGACCAGGCCACGGTTTTCCATTCATCTAGGGACCAACCGATATGCTCACGTGCCCACGAGAGTCGCTGCAAGCGATGTCGTTCTGTCAGTAAAGGCACTCGAGTCGGTCTTCTGCTGGAATAGCCCAAGAAAGCCAAATTTCTCTGCACAGTTCTAACAGACAAGTCGCCTGTACGTCCCAATTTGATTTTTGCGGTTATTTGACGCAGTGTTGCTTGTCTGTTAGAATTTACGACTCTTTGCAGACGTCGCCGGTCTCGGTCGTTAAGTGCAGGCGGTCGACCACTGCGCTGTCCATGGTGGGATGTTATGCCTGAAATTTCATACTCTCGGCACACTCTTGACACAGTGGATCTGGGAATGTTGAATTCTCTAACGATTTCCGAAATGGCATGACCCATGCGTCTAGCTCTAACTAACATTCCGCGTTCAAAGTCTGTTAATTCCCGTCGTGCGGTCATCATCACGTCAAAACCTCTTCACATGAATAACTTGAACAGAAATGAAAGCTCTGCGAAAGCACTGCGCATTTATACCTGTTCTACGCGATGCTACTGCCATCTGAAAATTTGCATATTGCTATCCCATGACTTTTGTCACTTCAGTGTATACCACATATGATACTATATTATAACATATTTATCATATAATATACATCAATGTATAGAGGAAAGTTCAAAGTTATTTTATGCCTTCAATGGGAACGCCATTTGTAATGCAACAATTGTAGAAGGGTACATCTGGTCCTTCATTTTGAAAAACTTAGTAATGAAGAGCTCTATTTATGCTAAGTAAGACTCGAAGAGATGTAAGTTGGTTAGGTCTGGAGATATTCCAAATTTCAAAAAGTTTAAAAATAAAATTTTAAATTAAAAAAAACTATAGGGTTATTGAAGATGTAGGAACAAACGTACCAATGCAAACATGCGTAATAACGATGCTCACGTTGAATGCATAAAATAATTTTGAAAAACAAAATAACTTCATTGTAAATAAAAAAATATATATGCCCCTTCATTTTGAATAACAGTGTATATAGATAAAAAATCTTGTCCCTATATTTTGTAGCAGTCATAATTCCTCCTTGAAGCACATACAAGTCAGTGCTACCACAAAAAAGAATCTGGCACAAATCATCATGTCACCTCCTCTATGACTGTATCTTCAACACTTTCAGGCGAGTGGTATCTGAACCTTGCTCTGTTTCAGACTAATACCCGATCTGAACCACTCTCAGGAGCAAACCTGTAACTTGTGCAAAATATGTCCCATTATAATCTCTACCCCAGATAAATGCTCTTTGTCCAAAGTAAATGAGCACTTTTATATCATTGATCTGATATATGGGTCAATGATCTTGTCCCGATATTTAATAGAATTCAATCCCAATAGCACCAACACATGACCTGATAAATAGATCAAAGATTTTGTCCCGATATTTTATAGCAGTCACAATTCTTAAAAGGAAGAACATACTGGTCAATGTTACCACCAATAGAGATTCCAGCCCGAATCATAATGTCATCTCCTCTATAACTGTGTCTTCAACAATTTCAGACAAGTGGTATCTCAGCCTTGTTCTCTTCGGATCAGTAGACGATCTGAACCACTCTCCTTAGAAAACCTGTAGTCTATGCAAAATATGTGCCATTACAATCTCTATATCCAGATAAATACTCTCCTGTCCAACGTAAATGAACACTTCTATGTACTTGATCTGATATATAGATCATGGATCTTGTCCCGATATTTTATAGCAGTCATAATTCCTCCATGGAGCACATACAGGTCAGTGTTACCACCCAAAGAGATTCTAGCCCGAATCGTAATTTCATCTAATCTACAATTTCAGACAAGTGGTTTTTGAAACTTGCCCTCTGTGGACCAGTACACGACCTGAAACCTATACTCCGGAAACCGGAGCAAACCTATACTCGTCTATGAAGAAACCCATTACTGTCTCTGTGCCAGTTAAAAGGATCTAATCTAAATGAGCATTTCTATGTCGTTGATTTAGAGACATGTAGATAGAGATATTCGCCAACATAAATACTTTTACAGTATATTAATAGACGTTAAGAGACATACACTGGTGTCCAAAAGTCAAGCATAAATCGTAAAATGCGAAAAACATGGAGTAAATATTCGTAAAATTCTTCCAAATTTCTTGCGGATATTAATTGGGTGAAGAAGAAACATTGGGTTTATGCAAAACTTTTCAGTCGACTACGTCCTGCGCGAAACACCTGCTCATGTCGGAACGCAGAGAAACCGATTCACGCGGCATAGACAATTCAGACAAGTTTCGTGCAACTGCTGTGCGAAGGAACGTTGTTAAAACAAGGTGAATGATGGCACAAAGACGCCATTTGGACATGTTTGCGAAAGGAAGAATCGTTGGAATGCTGGAATCCGGACGATCACAGACCGAAGTGTCTCGAATTTTGAATGTGGACTGTGGCAGAGGTTTCAAAGAACGGGAGATGTTACCCGACAACCAGTTTCAGGTCGACCAAGAGTCACAACCCCTAGCCAAGACCGATATCTGGTAATAAGTGCGCGACATCAGAGGGGCAGTACTACCAGAGCACTGGGTTCGGCACTCAAAGTCGCCACAGGAATACGAATTTCGAGACAAACTGTTTACAGGAGACTCAATCATGCTGGCCTGTATGCCGGAAGACCAGCAGTTTGTATTCCCCTCACGTCTGCGCATAAACGCGCTCGTTTGAACTGGAGTTTGAAACATCAACATTGGAGTGTGGGAGAGTGGGCCAATGTGATGTTCAGTGACGAGTCCCGGTTTAGTCTGAGTAGTGATTCTCGTCGGGTAACGATATGGAGAGAACGTGGAACACGTTTTGAACCAAGAAACATAACGGAAAGACATCATTTTCCATCAACGGGAGTAATGGTATGGGCAGGCATCATGATGGACGGCCGCACAGACCTCCATTTCTTTGACACGGGGTCTGTGACTGGTCAAAGATACAGAGACGAAGTTCTTGAGCCTTATGTTCGCTTGTTTCGAGGTGCTGTCGGTCCTGACTTCATATTCATGGAGGATAATGCGCCATGTCACCGATCGGTGCTGGTTGATGACTTCCTTGAAATGGAAAACATCCAGCGCATGTCGTGGCCTGCGAACTCCCCTGATTTAAATCCTATCGAGCATGTATGGCATATGCTCGGAAGACAAATTGCAGCCCTTTCGCGCCCACCAAGCTCCGTTACAGAACTGAAGAGAGCTCTCCAAGAAGCTTGGAACCGTTTGAGCCCACAACTCATTCATCATCTCATAGCAAGTATGGTAAATCGCTGTGCAGTTGCCTGGCTGTCAGAGGTGACCACACGCCTTATTAAACTGCAGCATCAGTATTTTATTTAATGTTTTCTTTCATTTTTTCTTTAAAGTGTGAACCCTTGCTATGCTCAGTTTTCTTTCAAACTGCTACTTGGATAATAAAATTAATTATTATCGTTATTTTGATTTGCTTTCTTATTTTATAACCATTTTACACTCGCATATCACGTTTCCCGCCATTCTGATTTACAGTTCCTTCTTTATTCACATAATTATCAATTATGCTTAACTTTTGGACACCAGTGTATAATGTATACTTTTCTCTTGTACTGAAAGAGTTAGAAAACAATCTTCAGAAAGCATACAGAGTGGGAGCATGTAACATATTCTGTGAGCAATCATGTAATGAAAGGAATGTTTGGTTTGTCGCTCTACGGTCATTTTGTGCGCAGGAGGGCTCATTAGATCCGGACCTACAGTTTAACGTGGATTCCGAACCACCCACAAACACCTATACCCCCTCTAGGGTCTAACCTGAAGCGTGTGGTACCATAGACCAGAGCGCTAGCCACTTGGCCATTAGGCCACAATGAAAGGAAGGAGGAACATTATTGTATTTCAGATCGGTTTACCGCAACAGAGACGTAAACACTACTATTACACCATCACAATCAGGGACTAAATAGTTTCTTTTTTTTTTTAAGTGGGTGAAAACGCAGAATACTCTTCTTAACAAAAAGAAATGAAACAAATCCCTTCTTCGTATACAAAAAATACTGCCTCTCCCTGTCAGCAAACACATAAAAATAAAACAAAACGAATTGATAAAACGATTTTTTTTTATGTGTCATGTATTAAGAATAAATTTCAATTTCAAATCAAATATATAATTGTGTTATTAAAAATTATTTTTTTGATCACAAGACGAACAAACAAGACGTTTTATTTATAGAGGATGTGGTTGTAACGAGTCTCTTCTAAAAAGAACATCAAGTCTGTATAAGCAATCGTTGAACTCTTCTCCTCCGTTACGTATTCGACGACGATTCATCAGCTTGTTTTCATTGTTCCTGCAATGAGATCGCTTTCAAGGTCGCTCCGAGTGGTGTTTTCAGGCACTCGTTGGAAAGGGCGATCGCACAGCTGGAACCTATCGCAGGTGACAGGCCCGTTTTTAATGACGCTGGGTACGTTGACTGGAAGACAATGTTTGTTGCGATATCGAACACTTGCGCGAAGGTCGCGTTCTGGAAACGGTACTGCGCAGAAGAAACTACACGCCGGGTTTTTTTTCAATTGAAAAAAAAGGAATTGTTTGTTTTAAAAAATGTCAGCATGGCAAAACAGAAAGAATATATATATATATACAGTAGAACCTCTTTAAGTCGAATCTCGATAAGTCGAAAACCTCCACAACTCGAAAAAATGCTTTGTTCCCTTTCCTTCAAGCCCCAAAACCTCCATTACTCTAAATTTCAACCCTCTATGAGTCGTAATAATGAGTCAATCGCCACAAGCCATTTTGGTATATATTTTCCCACCGTAACTCGAAAAAAAATTGGACCTCTGCATCTCGAACATTAGCAATGTTTGATTTTACAACCTTTACAACTCGATCATTTGAAACTAATTACCTCTATAGCTCGAAGAAAAATAACTTACCGACTTTAAGGATTTACCGACAATGCACGTCATTATTTCTTAGAAAACAATGTATGAGTATATAGTAAATAGAATAACCAATTCTATGAAATAGCAAATCGGAAGAAAAAGAATTTTCTGCTCTTTTAGCTTAGATAATGCTAGAGATAGAGAACGATCGAATTGTCTAAAGCAAAAAAAATAATAATAATAATAATCATGATAATAATAAATGATAATTACTGACTTTTTTAATACATAATATTTTTAATTTTATGGTTGTTTCGGAATTAGTTTGATTTTTTATTATAGTACATAATATAACTTTTAAGTTGCAAATAAACATGTTTATTACCTCTGTAACTTGAATTTTTATTTATTATACCTCTCTAACTCAAAATAAGCTAGAAAGAATCTAAACCTCTACAAGTCGAATATTTCCTTACAAAATCCTCTTAAGTCGAAATCCTCCATAAGTCGAAAACTCTATAACTCGAATTATTTGGCGTCTGCCTGGAAGTTCGACTTACAGAGGTTCTACTGTATATATATATATATTTATATATATATATATATATATATATTAAACAGCGAATATAAATACAAACTTCAGAGAGAGAAAAGATACTCTATGTACTATGTAAAGTTTTCATGAAATTATTTCTTCGACTTTCTTTTTTAAAGAGTAATTTTTTTTTAAAGTTCAAATAAGTTTGTATAATATTATTGATTTTAAAGTATACAATGTAACCAACTCGTAGCTCAGCAGCAATGTGCGCCGCTGGTGAGTATTAGGGCTGAGGTTCAATGTGCCAGCGGCTTGTTGTAGACCAGGGGGGGCCAACCCGCGGCCCGCTTTGAACATTTTTTCGGTCCGTGAGATTTATCACACTTTTGCAAAATATATTTATTTTGTAATGGCCAAAGTAGTGAAAACCAATGTATTAAAATAATGCATTCATTATGTGTGCATCCATCTATTCAAAAATGAACTGTCGAAATGATGAGAAAAAATTCACTCTGATTTTAAATTAATATAAAACATCAAATATGCAAAAAAAAAAAAAAAAAGGGAAAAAAAAGAAAGAAAACTTACAGCTGCTTTTGAAAGCCGATTCACTAATTTAGAGTTAAACAAACACAACAAAATTTTTGAAATATATTCATTTTCCCTTTCATGTTGAAACCGTATCGGTCCCAGAATATCTCTAAATGAAATAATTGACTTACTATGCAATACTGAATTAAAACACATTTTTGAAATATCAGAATCAAAAATAGATTTTTATAACACTTACGTCACTAAAGAGAAATTTTAAAATTTGAGAAATCTGGCACAAAAAGTTGTTAGTGCTTAGGGTTGAACTTACACCTGAAATCGTTATTTATTTATTTGTTGAAAAGGAAATTGACCTAACACAAAACACGCTCAAACATAATGGACGCTAGCCTGCAATACCCATTACGATGTGCAAATACCGAAATGGAGATCGATTTGCAAAAGCTAAGTGAAAGAGTGCAGAAACACATATCGCACTAGTAAAATAAATAATTTGTAATGGTTTCCTTTTTTTTATTTCGTTTATATGTATATATTTTTTTTATATTTCATTTTTAGTGTTTTATATCTCTTTGCAATGTGCATTAAGCACCACTACTGTTATAGTATCTATGTTTACATATAAGAATAATAGTAAACACAATAATAATAACTGACTATGTTTCAATATTTCACTCCAAAAAATGTCTATGGTTTGGTCTATAATAAAAAAAATGGTCTAAAAATGTCTATAGTACAAATCTAATAGCGGGAAATATTATTTTATATGCGCCCGCGGAGTTCTGATGCATTTCCAAAGTGGCTCGCAAGATCATGTGGGTTGGCCACCCTTTTAAATTAAAAGGCAATGAAAACTATTACTGTTATATAATCCGCTTCACTTTTAAGAGAAAAAAAACCGCTATGTTAATTAAGATTAGATTTCATCATAAGGAAATTACGAAAAGTAGTAAAAAAAAGTTATCGTAAAATTTATTATCTGTAATTTGAACTTGTGCAACAGCTGGAAATCCTCTTGGTCTGCAAACGGAAGCGATAGAAGCGTCCAGCTTCAGATAATACAGTAACACGACAGAGGGTTTGGTTTGTCGCTCTACGCTTTTTTTTGTGCACACTTTAGACTTATTAAACCAGGTTACCTACAATTTAAATGGGGATTCCAAAACACTACTACTACTACCACTACACCACACCACATTATTGTACCTAAAGCTAAGTTGACTCTTTATAGTTGGGAATGATGTGGATGAGAAGAAGTCTGATTGGACTTCGTGACGCCCTACGCCCCCTATCGTTTGAGTTTGGGACCTACGGCTTAAAGTGGATTCCGAACCTCTACAAACATCCATGGCACCGCCGGGATTCAAACAAGAAACCTCTGGTACCGAGAGAGAGTTCTGCGACGAGTCGATCAGAAATGTTGTTTTTCTTTTTTTCAGGCTGGAGTTTTTGCCTGGATTTTCCTGGCGGTTCCATGGATATTTAGAGTGTTTCGGGATCCACTTTAAGCCGTAGGTCCCGGTCTAATATGACTGTAGAGCATTGGCCGTATGGCTGACAACCCTACCCCTGGCAGATTTCTGGACAGCAGATGTAAAAACAAAACATCTCCAGTCCAGAAATCTGCCAATAGGCAGACGGCCTTGGCCCACCAAGGGGCTGTTGCTCCAATGATGATGAGTTATTATATTATTCATAAAAAAAACCTTATTCTTATTTTTGTGTTAGTAAAAATACCTATTTCCACTGGTATTTTCCCGGAATTTTTATGTCCTTTCTACACGGTGATTGCTTACGCATATTTACGTAGAAATCACGAGGCAAAAAAAGCTTGTTTCGCAACAATCAAAAATGTAAAATATTTCATTCACTCAAAATGCATGATTCTACAATTTTTATTCCTTCTACCGCATCATTGAAAATTAGGATGATGTTTATCGGGCAAATACCACAGTTAGTGGTGGGTTTTTTTTATCCGATGACTTAAATTCTTACAAGTATGAAATTGATAAAAACCCCATTTGAGTATTTGACACATAAAGCAGTAGTTTTTTTTAAAAATTATTATTACATAAGTCCACATTTCATACATTTTTCAATTGTGTACTTTTTGCTAATAATTCAAAAATGATAATAATAATAATAATAAATTGTTTTTTCTTGGTTTAATATTGGAATATGCAAAGTGAGTAACATCGGTGCAGCCCTTATGGCGAAGATCATGGTCTATTTGCCAGCTGCATTAAAAGAAAAAAAAATATTGGATTATTGTGACGTGATAGCCGAGTGGCTAGCGCTGTGGCACTTGGTACCACAGTTTTCTAGTTCGAGTCCTGGCTGTTTTATTTATTTTATAATTAGAGAAATTCGAATATAAATTTAATCATGCGGATTGTTCTGGCTCCCGGTTTAGGGTTCGAGTCCTGGAGGTCCCATGGATGTTTGTAGTGGTTCGGAATCCACTTTAAATCGTAAGTCCCGGCCTCATATGACCGTAGAGCGTCACTGAGCCCATTCACACTTCATCTCACCCACATCATTCCCAAACTGTAAAGGGGCAACTCAAGTCTAGGCACAGTGAGGTGGTGTAGTAGATCGTAGAGCATTGCGGAGGTAGTGCTACTCGCGCTTGTAGCATATCTTCAAGCTGCATGTGCCTCCTGTGTAGTGGCTAAATGAGTAACAGCGGTGCAGCCCTTGCTTATGGCATAAAGATTATTTGTCTCTATATTGCCAGCTGCATTAGAAAAAAAATGTTGGATTATGATTAACCAATGCATTGTACATAATTTTGAGAATTTAATTATTTAATATACAAATCGCAGGAAATTTATTTAGTGGAAAATAAAATAACAGACATTCCGTCTATTTCCTTCATAAATTCTATAATAGTAATAATACAGAAAAAATACAATAATTATTTAAAAATATTCTCCCAATATATACTTATAAAATATTCCTATTCAGAAAATAACCCTACCAATTGTTTTTCTCAATCTTGTTTGTAATTCATTTAATTTAACAACAAATTATTTAAATAAAAAAAAAATTTCAAAAGCATTGCTATTTCGAGTTTTGCAACTATATTATTAAAAAAATATATAATTATTTTAAATGTTTTGACATTTCGCCTCCATTTTATAATAATAACATTGAATATGGCCATGTGACTAAGGTACTCTAACAAGGCTGAGGATATTTATTGTTAACGTTTTATTATTGTTAAAATTTTTTTAAACATAGAATTAAAAAAAACAAATTTTTTTACAAATGTTTTTGAAAACATTTCTTTTTTTTTTTTATTCTCAAATTTTACAAACTTTATTATTTATTAATGATTATATGTTACAAAAATTGATTGATTTACATTTTGAAATAACATACAAGAACCAAATTTACATACCAGAAGCAGAATGCTAATTATCATTAAAACATTGGAAATATTTTGACATCTTAAAAAAATCGCCTCTTAACAATTCTTAAATAAATGCGCTCGCGAAAAACAGACAAGAGGCGATTCAGCGCCAATTCTAGTACGAAAAGGACAGGTGATGTTTGCCCCAACTTTCCGTTCCTTTAGAATAGAGAGCGGCACTCTATTTGATTACTTCTCTATGCTATGACTCGAACAGCTGCTTAATTAATAAAATAAAATTATTCGTTATTTAATTTCAAATATTTATAAACAGTTAATTTAATTTCAAAATTCATACGATTTTTCAAAAAAATAAAATACAAATACAATTGTTGTTGTTCTGACGCAACTGGCAATACACAGACAGACAGTCAGTCTTTATGCCATAAGCAAGGACTGCACTTCTGTTACACATTTTAGCACTACCCAAGGAGTAGCTTGAAGATAGGCTACGGACGCGGAGTAACACTACCCCTACAACGCTCTACGATCCTATGAGACCGGCACCTATGGTTTAAAGCGGATTCCAAACCACTACAAACATCCACGGCACCGCCACCTGCACTCGGCCATCAGACCCAAAAAATAATGATCCTGATGGCCGAGTGACTACCGCTCTGGCCCTCGGTGCCATAAGTTTCTGGTTCTAGTCCGGCTGTGCCCTGGATGTTTGTAGTGGTTCGGAATCCACTTTAAACCATAGGTCCCGGTCTAATAGGATAGTAGAGCGTTGTAGGGGTAGTGTTACTCCGCGTCCGTAGTCTATCTTCAAGCTGCACATGCCCTTATCTTCTTTTTTATTCTATTATCTTCTATTTTATTTTATTTTTATCTTCTTTTTATGTAAATTTTTCAAAAATTAATTCATCTATCAAACGTCATCTATCAATTATGTTTAAAAAAAAAAAAAAAAGACAGAAAATCGTTGACAATAAAAAAATTTCAGTACTGTCAGTTTAAAAAGAATTGAGGAGGGGTTCTAAAAAAGAAAGTGATAAAAGTATCCTTAACAGACTCTTCTCTTCTGAACCATCACTTAACAGACTCTTCTCTGTCAGAATTGGATAGTGCTTCTTGTTGTATTTGAACAAATGCTTACTCCTAAATTTGTAGATTTATTACATTTTGGTTTCTTACGTATTAACGCCACCGCAACAGAAGTTGCGCTAATGCGCCAATAAAAAACTGCCAATGCACCAAAATAGAGACAGTTTTGAATCTATGCTAAACTCTATATTGGCCCATTTTCCACCGAAATCCGATTGACTACTTTGTTTTCAAATAAAGTAGTTTGAATTTTGAAAGTGTTTTGATTTTAAATAAAGTGTTTTATATATTTTATGATTTGTCACGAAAATTTTAAGTGTAGATTAGCGCCACTTAAAAGCCGCCAAATCTGTAGCTGCGGTGGCGTTAATACGTAAGTACCAAATTTTGTTATATTCATGTTACTATTGAATTTGATAGTTCTTGTGTACTTTAGAGTTCCCACTTCGCCGATTCACTTTTCCTCATCAAATGAAATCGCCAAAAACGCAGTATTTTCTAACCGCAGCAACCATTTTGTTTGTTTAGGGCGGGATTTGGCGAAAACCTCAAGAGAAAAAATCGCCAAATAAACAAACAGAACCCTTAAGTGCAGAACTTCCTTTTTTGTAGTAATCTAACCAATTGCTTCATAAATTTCTTGGATTATTGAACATTGGTATATCCGCATGTGTATACGTCCAGCAAAGTGCGTTCACACATGGCAAATTGAAATTCGTGAAAGAATTTCATTTTATATACTATATATATATTTGAAAAACAATTTTAGTTGGAGATTTTATAGAACTTATTTTTACGAAACAGTATATTTACTTTACTTTTTTTTTTTTTTTTTTTTTTTTTTTTGTCATGTGTGAACATGATGTTGTCCTGGTTACGGGTCCGTGACGTTATCCGAAAAGGAGGGCCAAGCAAATAAAACTTCATTGCAAATTTTGGCTGAAAATGGTAGTTTGGGCCCCTTAACTCTTGAAATGATTTATGAATAATGTTAATCTTCATTAATTTTCTGGAGAATTTGACTTTTGCTTGAAGTGTTTTGTAGTATGGTTTAGAATCACTTTTCATGTTTTGGGGTGGTATTTTAAACATTTGTATTTCCAATGGCTATAAGTACTCGTAGTGCGTTGATCCATTCCTTCTTGAAGTTTCCTATTTATCACTTTTGGTTTTTTTCGGTGCCTATTGAGCTGTATAATGCTCCTTGTAGAATTTGGAATACTTCATGCTTCATTTATGCCTAGAATGTTCAAACTTTGATACATTCTTTTGGCTATTGAATGTGACAACGTTTCTTGTAAAATTTGGAATATTTCATTCATCATTTACGATTACATTTATCTTACTTTTGTATACTCTTCTAGAAATTCTTGAACAATGCATTCTCCATGAAGTTCTTGATCTATTCAACATTGCTATATTCATGTGGCTATTGAATTTGGCCATTCTTGTAGTATTCCAATCAATTGCTTCATATATCTCTTGCATTATTAAACATTTTTATATTCCTGAATTTATTCATCTGTTCTCGAATGTTCACCCATGATAATTTGAAATTTGCCGAGCAGATTTCGGTTTTTTTTTTTTTTTTAAATATAAAATTTAAAAGTTCATACTGTTGTAAAGTGAATAATCATTTTTTATAAATACTGCGCTTATAGCCTAACAAAATAAAAAGATGTATAATATATAAAAACATTTCAGGATAAAAAAATCTATCACAGGTTTAAGCTGAAGCAGTTGCGAGCGAAAAGCGTTTTTGCATGGGGCCCTTAGCAATGAAAACTCCAGACGCACCTGCTCTTTGACTAAACAAATAAAGTTGCGCAATCTTCCGCGTGCAGTGATTTCAGCGCAGACACAATCTTTCTTGGAAGATACTCTGCTGTGATTTGGGCAGATTGCAGTGTCAGCTGCAATGCGCTGTTTACACATTTTATTCAAATTTAGCATTCGACAAATTTTAAGTGATGCGAAATCAAGATTGCAATAAAAATGCAATGAATGCTCAAATGATTTTTGCATGTTTTTTTGTTTTTATTTCTATGGAAAAACATTACAATTGTAGCCCCTCAATTTCATCAAATAACCTTGACTGAGAAACTGTAATTTACACTCTACAGACTTGTGAAGATGACACCACAGATTTGTAAAATGGCCGGGCCCCGAAATTTATCTAAAATTAAATAAATAAATTATATTTCATAATATATTGTAAACATTTGTGACCTGACATAATAAAAATAAAATGAAAGTATTTCATGCATGGTAATTAATATATTCAAGCGTTTGGTTTGATTTTGGAAGAAATCAGGTGCAAAATTTAGGTTTGGTTTATCTCTCTACGATCATTTTGTTCACATTTTAAGCTAATTACACCTTAACATGGATTACTAACAATATGGAACTACTAACAATATCCATGTCACCGCCAGGACTCGAACCTGAAGCCTGGGGTACCAAACGCCAGAGCACTAGCCAACTGGCCATCAGGTGCAAACGCGATGACTCAAAATGTCTTTTACGTATTATTATTATTATTTGTATACATGCCTAAGAAAAATTAAAAAATTTTGTCACAAATATGTATTGATCCAAATTGTGTATTTTAGTGCGTAATTTTATAACAGCTAAATTTACTTTTTTTTTTTTTTTTTTTAGTAATTTTAAAAGTTTGAAGAAAATACTTAATAAAAAGTATTAATGTTGAGTTGATTACGCTGTAGGTTTCTTATTTATATATATATATATATAATGAAATGAATGGCCGAGGGGCTAGCGCTCTGGCGCTCGGTACTACAAGTTTCGGGTTCGAGTCTCGGCGATGCCATGGGTGCTGTAGTGGTTCGGAATCCACTTTAAACCGTAGATCCCGGTCCTAATAGGATCGTAGAGCGTTGCGGGGACATTGTTACTCCGCGTCCGGGGCTTATCATCAAGTTACACGCGCCCCCTGGGTAATGCAAAGTGAGTAACGCTGTGCAGCGCTTACCTTAAGGCATCCAAGACCAAGCTGTCTAAGTGTTTGCCAGCTGCTGGTTATATATATATATATATATATCAGGCACGAGTATATATATATATAACAGAGTGCATTTACAGATTTTTCGAGGAATAAGTATCAACTTACACAAGAATATTGTTTTGAGGATTTAAAATGTTAATAATTATTAAGTGAATGATAAAAAACGTATATATACAATTTTTTATTACTCTCAAACCATTAATAAAGGCGCGAATTACTCTGATTTCATCTAGAAAAAATTTATAAAAAATAAAATTGCATTTTTCAGAAAGATTAGAACTTGCCTTTAACTTTATGAGTGTATTTTCTATCTATAATAGATTTCTCATATACTGAGTGAGAAACTATGCCATTCATTACAAAAATAGCATGAGAGTGTCGATAATTTGCGCACCCAATGTTATATATATTCCACTTGCGCCCTAGGTAGTTCTAAATGAGTAACAGCGGTGCAGCCCTTGCTTTATGGCATAAAGATTAAATGTCTCTGTATTGCCAGCTGCATTAGAACAACAACATATACACAGAAGTGACAAAAGTCATGGGATAGCAATATGCAAATTTTCAGATGGCAGTAGCATCGCGTAGAACTGGTGTAAATGCGCAGTGCTTTCATTTCTGTTCAAGTTATTCATGTGAAGAGGTTTTGACGTGATGATGACCGCACGACGGGAATTAACAGACATTGAACGCGGAATGTTAGTTGGAGCTAGACGCATGGGTCATGCCATTTCGGAAATTGTTAGGGAATTCAACATTCCCAGATCCACTGTGTCAAGAGTGTGCCGAGAGTATGAAATTTTAGGCATAACATCCCACCATGGACAGCGCAGTGGTCGACCGCCTGCACTTAACGACCGAGACCGGCGACGTCTGCAAAGCGTCGTAAATTCTAACAGACAAGCAACACTGCGTCAAATAACCGCAGAAATCAATGTGGGACGTACAAGGGACTTGTCTGTTAGAACTGTGCGGAGAAATTTGGCTTTCTTCGGCTATTCCAGCAGAAGACCGACTCGAGTGCCTTTACTGACAGAACGACATCGCTTGCAGCCACTCTCGTGGGCACGGGAGCATATCGGTTGGTCCCTAGATGAATGGAAAACTGTGGCCTGGTCCGATGAGTCACGATTTCAGTTGGTAAGAGCTGATGGTAGGGTTCGAGTGTGGCGCAGACCCCACGAAGCCATGGACCCAAACTGTCAGCAAGGCACTGTTCAAGCTGGTGGTGGCTCCGTAATGGTGTGGGCTGTTTTTTCATGGCATGGACTTGGTCCTCTGGTGCGACTCGACCGAACATTGACTGGAAATGCTTATGTTCAGCTACTTTGAGATCACTTGCAGCCATTCATAGACTTCATGTACCCAAACAACGATGGGATTTTTATGGATGACAATGCGCCATGTCTCCGGGCCCCAACTGTTCGCGATTGGTTTGAAGAACATTCTGGACAATTCCAACGAATGATCTGGCCACCTAGATCGCCCGACATGAATCCCATCGAGCATTTATGGGACATCATCGTGAGGTCTGTTCGTGCCCAAAATCCTGCACCATCAACGCTTTCACAATTATGGACGTCTATCGAGACAGCATGGCTCAATATTCCTGCAGAAGACTTCCAACGACTTGTTGAGTCCATGCCACGTCAAGTTGCTGCACTTCGCCGGGCGAAAGGAGGGCCGACACGATATTAAGAGGTAACCCATGACTTTTGTCACTTCAGTGTATATATATATATATGTATGTGCGTGTGTGTGTATTTGTGTATATATGTGGGCGTGTATGTGTGTATGTACTCGTATGTTTGTAAGTGAGTATGTATATTATGTGGGTGTGTATGTGTGTATATATGCATGTGTATGTATGCATGTGTGTGTATGTACTGGTTTGTAAGTGTGTATGTATATTATGTGTGCGTGTTTGTATGTGTGTACGTATGTTATGTGTGCGTGTATGTATGTGTGTATGTATATTATGTGTGCGTGTATGTATTTGTGTATATTATGTGTGTATGTATATTATGTGTGCATGTATGCATGTGTGTGTATATACTCGTATGTTGTATGTATATTATGTGTGCGTGTTTGTATAAGTGTATGAATATTAAGTGTGCGTGTTTGTATGTGTGTATGTATATGTGTGCGTGTATGTATGTATATTCAATTGTTAATATCAGTTTAACTTAAGAAGGCTTTGACATTAAAAATCTTCATATATTAATACATTTACAGATAAATTACCATAAACAGAATTTTTTCGAACGAAAATAATACATCTATAAGTGTTTTAAAAATTGTAAATATTTTTAACTCCAATATTTAAACTGATTAATAATACTAATAATGTGTAAACTTACCAAATTTTTACCGAACCTTACATGATGAAAAAAAAATTTTTAGTTAAATATTTATTCATAATTTGAAATAAATTTTATCGTACGGATAATTAAAAAAAATATTTTTAGGGTTTGTATTAAGCTTTTCGTAAACTCATGTATGTATCATTAAAAAAATGAATTCGCAAAATAACAATAACATTCCAATTGATTTTATAACCACAAATTGCGAAACTGAAATTTTGAATCTCAAAAAAATTCTAATTAGATTATTATGAAAAAATAAAGATATCGTCCCTGAAAAAAATGATAAAAAATAATAGGTTAAAAGCCCACAAAAAATGTGATGTTTCACTAGTGCGTAAGTGCTGGGAATATTTTTAGACTTCTTTCGAAACAAGTCATATAAAAAAAAAAAATTTTAAAATCAATTCCTACTTTTTTTTCACTCTATTGCAGAAAGTCCTTTATAAATAATTTTCATACATTTTTTTTTAAGTTTATCTGGCGCCATCTATGGGTAGATATATGCAACTTAAATCTAAGAAAAACTATAATAAATTAATTAATTAAATTTAATTACTGAATTAATATTCGAAAAAACTGCAGTAACATCCAGTGTCATCCACTACAAGTTCGAAAAAAATGTATTTGAACTGGAGTGGATGAATAAAAAGTATTTTATGAACGATTGAAAATTTGAACAAGATATATATGGTGAGAGTGTGAGCTAATAGAAGGAATTGAAAAAAAGAGAAATTTAGAATTGCTTTTTTCTTTTGTGTGTGTATATGCGTATATATGTATATCTGTGTGTATGTATGTATGTGTGTGTCTATGCGTGTGTATATATGTATGTGTGTATATATGTATGTGTGTATATCCTGTCTGTATGTATGTAGTGTGTGTGTGTGTGTGTGTGTGTCTATGTGTGTGTATATATGTATGTGTGTATATCCTGTCTGTATGTATGTAGTGTGTGTGTGCATGTGTGTATGCTTGTATGTATATGTGCATGTGTGTGTGTGTACGTATGTTTGCATGTGCATGTGTGTGTATGTGTGTACATGCGTGTGTATGCGTGTATGTATATGCGTGTGTATGTGTGTACATGCGTTTGTATGTGTGTATGTATATGCGTGTGTGTGTACATTTAATTGTTAATATCAGTTTAAATATTAATATTAAGAAAAGAACTTTGAAAGTAAAAACTCTCCATATATTAATAAATTTACAGATAAATTACCCTAAACAGAATTGTTTCGAACGAAAATCAAACATTTGTAAGTTTTTGAAAAAATTGTAAATATTTTTCGACTTCAATACGTAAATTGATTAATAATATTAATGATGTGTAAACTTACCCAATTTTTACCGAAAATTTCATGATAAAAATTTTTTAATTAAATAATTATTTTGAATTTGAAATATATTTTGTCGCGTGGTTGATATTGAGAATAAAAAAAAAATATTTTTAGTATTTATATTAATCTTTATAAAATCTCTTATGTACCATTAAAAAAATGAATTCGCAAAATAACATAAACATTCCTATTGATTTTATAACCCCAAATTGCGAAACTGACATTTTGAATCGTAAAAAATTCTAATTAGATTATTATAAAAAAATAAAGATATCGTCTCTGAAAAAAAAAAGATAAATAATAATAGGTTAAGGGCCCACAAAAAATGTGATGTTTCACTTGTGCGTATGCGCTGAGAATATTTAGACTTCTTTCGAAAAAAAGGGACAAATTTGGAATTGCTTTTTGTGTGTGTATGTATATATGTGTGTATATCCATGTGTATGCATGTGTGCGTGTATATGCATGTGTGTGTATATGTATGTGTGCATGTTGTGTATGCCTGTATGTGCATGTGATGTAGGGGTGCATGTGTATGTGTGTATATGTAGGGGTGCATGTGTATATGTGTGGTGTGTGTATGTGTGTGGTGTATGTATGGATGCTTGTGTATGTGTGTGGTGTATGTATGGGTGCATGCATATGTGTGTGGTGTATGTATGGGTGCATGTATATGTGTGTGGTGTATGTATGTGGTATATATATATATATGTGTGTGTGTGGTGTATGTATATATGTGTACATGTGTATGTATGTATGGACGCATACATATGTGTGTGGTGTATGTATGTATGTGGTATGTATATAGGGTGTATGTATGTATGTGTACAAGTGCATGTATGTGTGTGGTGTATGTATATATGCGTGCATGTATATGTATCTGTGCATATGTGTGTGTATGCATTTAATTATTAAAATCAGTTTAAATATTAAAAATAAGAAAAGAATTTTGAAAGTAAAAATTTCCATATAATAATAAATTTATGGATAAATTACATAAACAAAATAGTTTCAAACGAAAATCTTTTACAAATTGTAAATATTTTTACTCCAATATGCAAATTGATTAATAATATATGTGTAAACTTACCAAATTTTTACCAAACATTTCATGATAAAAAAAAATTTTTTTTGGTTGAATATTTATTCATAATTTGAAATATATTTTGTCGTATGGTGAATTAATATGTATATATTATAACTCGTAACTTATAAATCCGTATGTATCATTAAAAAATGAATTCGCAAAATAACATAAACATTCCAATTGATTTTATAACAACAAATTGCGAAGCTGACATTCTGAATCGCAAGAAATTCTAATTAGATTATTATAAAAAAATAAAGATATCGTCTCTGAAAAAAAAAAGATAAATAATAATAGGTTAAGAGCACACAAAAAATGTGTTGTTTCACTTGTGCGTATGTGCTGGGAATATTTAGACTTCTTTCGAAAAAAAAGGGACAAATTTGGAATTGCTTTTTCTGTCGTAATTTTTAAAAGTGCTGTTGTGATATTTTCAGAATTTGACAACTGAAATATTTCGTTCTAAAGAAATGCAGATGACACAGGAGATTCTGTTATTTCCAAAAACAATGGAACATTTTTTCCGTTTTACCTTCTAAGAATTTTATAAGAATCTCTTCCTTTTCAGTTTAAATGCAACATTTCATTCGCTTATTCGGCAATATTAAAAGAAATTACAAAGTCATAGCATAAAAATTTGACAGCAAATAATATTTAATAAACGATGGCATTCGATAAAGTGTTAACGGATGTAATTTTCATCCTCTGATTCATTTTTTAACGTTGTTGCACTCATTTGATTCTTATGTAAGCGCAAAAGACAAAATTTCTTTATTATTAACTAAAATACTCCGTTATTAATTAGAATACTGTTGTTATTACTAATCGCCATGTTGCAGGAAAGCCTATACCAGGTTCAAGAGACCTCGTCACAGGAGACTGGTCCACGGCTAAGGGTAATAGGTACTACTTCGAACCTAAGGGCCTTCAGAGTACGCGGAGATACACGTTGAATCTCTTCAATTGACTCGGAACGATGAATCCGATACTTTTGAAATTCTAACATCAGCAGCAAGGTCTCTAATTGTAAATCGACGGTTTGCAAGCACCAAATCTTTAATTTTTTGGACGTGAGCTTCGTCGGTTGAGGTGGAGGGTCGACCAGAAGGCTCTTCGTCTTCAACGGGTTCTCTGCCTTCTTTCAACTGCTTATACCACTTCTAAGCATTTTTTTCCGAAATAGGAATGCCCACCGAATGCCTTCATCCACATTCTATGCGTCTCCGCAAACAAAATTGAATGCAATTTCTTTGCTCAATTAATTCAGACGTTTCGAAAATCGCAGGAATCAGTTTTAGCATCTCACAAATCCAAGCGTAACTCAAACATTAATGGATATTTTGACGTGACATTTCACACAGGTGTCAAGAACAGTGCCAGCAACCTAAAAAGGAAAGAAAGTTGAAATTCCATAAGCTCCGGGAATTTTAAATTGAAAATTGGTCTTATTTTTTTGACACAGTAGTAGGCAGCTTCACTTTATAGGGGAAACACGAAGGCTGAAGACTGACTCAACCTGAAGACAATGCTCTATGATCTTATTAGACCGGGACCTATGGTTTAAAATAGATTCCGAGCCACTACAAACATCCATGGCACCGCCAGGACTCCAACCCGAAACCTGTGGCGCCGCGCGTGGTGCCAGAGCGCTAGACACTGGGCCATTCCGCCCCCACCCCCCACCCCAAAAAACTTTGTTGTTGTGTGTAATCCTCAGTGTCCTGCAGTGCGGAAAGGGCACCCCTTGATGGAGGGAAAGGGGGAACAGCTTCTCTTGTGATGGAGCACCCGTTAATCTGACTTGCCATCACGTCGTTGAAGAATGAGGGCAGTGCCTTCCGGGGGAATTTTAGGGAAATTACCCCGTATTTGCGTATCATATGGGAGGAAACCCCCACAGGCAGTCCGACTAATGAGACAAGAGGATGAACATCCCAAACACCATAGAATATCTTCGTTTTTGGAGCAGCCTGATGGCCAATTGTCTAGCGCTTTGGCCTTTGGTGCCACAAGCTTCAGATCCGAATCCCGGCAGTGCCGTGGATGTTTGTAGTGGTTCGGTATCCACTTTAAGCTCAGGTCCCGGTCTCATATGACTGTAGAGCATCAAGTCAGACTTCTACCTTTGGTTGCTCCATCACAACAGAAGCTGCCCATTTCCCTTCAACCATGAGTCCATTTGTTCGTGGCTTGATCTAGATATCTACCAAGGAAGATACAAAACATCAATATTATTTATCTAGAAAAAAAAAACCCAATAAAAATTATATACTTTCAGTAAGATTAGGAATTGTGCAAAAATTCCGATTGTCAATGATTTCCCACAATCTAGGATGGAAATTGTATCATTCTCCATAAATGTAACAGGTAAATTTACTTAATAATTTCGTCAATCATAGTGGTTACTTTCTACAAACAAGACATCGAAATTTTATTTTATTTTATCAGTATATACTGTCTTTCTTTACAAATTTCATTACATTTGATCGAATTTAAAAAATGTGATTGCTCTTTTCATTTGAATTTAGTTATTTGGAATTTTTATTACTTTATTTTCCCTTATCAGTTTCGTATCTGGCTTATCGTTGTTTACCATCAGTTGCCAAACTGTCGCTGTGCCTTTAAGCACATCTGGTGCACTGGTTGGCATATCTTCCCGTCCCTACCCCCAAATAAATCAATTGTGCCTTTCAAAGGGCAATTTCGGGTCTAACCCTTCTTCAACCAGTACCAAACCGCGAACCCCTTTTGAAGTTCTGACCGCTGCAGGTCTATCAAAGACTTCTGGATGTCAACCGACACCATGGATATGTCGGACTGCGGTTAAAAACACATTGAGAAGACACCTTGTCATTATCGGACGTTTAGTCATGCCGTGGCAGGTCTACTGTTTCTGGAGACATCGAATACTCTTGGTGTTTGTTTAAGTCAGGGATGGGCAAACTACGGCCCGCGGGCCAACTCTGGCCCACCGAAAGGTTCTATCCGCCCCGCGGATAGAATTTTAATTTGCCGTCTGAGGCAAATTAAAAGAAATATATAGCAGTTGTTTCTAAATATGCCAAAGTTAGAGTTTTACAAATCATTATCGAAAGTAAGTTTACCAAATTTAATATGGCCTGATTGGCTAGCGTCCTGGTCGAGGTCTTCGAGTCCCGGCGGTGTCATGGATGTTTGTAGTGGTTCGGAATCCCCTTTAAACTGTAGGCCCCGGTCTGTTTAGCCTAAAGTGTTAAGTTATTTTAAGACGGCAATTTAATTTATTTGTTAGTAAGTGAATAAAATGTTTTAAAATATTATTAAAAAAAATTAAACTTTGCTTAAAAAATAAAAATTAACAATCAACAAAAGAATATTTTGTGATGAATGGGATTTTGTTTCAAAATGTATATTTGGTATATTTAATATGGCTTCTATAGGATAGTTTGTTGTACAGTGTGAGTCCAAAATATAGTGGTATCACAACAGTACACGCAAGATTTCTTACATGATTTTTGGAACACACGAGATCTCATTTTGAAATTTGTATAATTTAGACTTTCCAACTTATCCAGTATGTCCATAAATTCACGCAAGATTTCTTGTGTCAATTTTGGGATACCCTTTATAAGTCCAAGTATCTGGAGGGATTAAAGACTCTTACTTCGGAGATCCAGTCCATCAGCTCATCGAAGAGGTAGAGTTCATCGCAAGCATCTCAACAAACTTTCCAAAAAGAACATTCTCCTCCCCGCGACCCCATTTTATGCCTCCATTAGCCACCACAAAGAAACCTGACAAGCGAGAGCTACTTTATGGGCGAGGAAGAAAGTCCTAAACCGTTCGACTTACAAAACGGTGGTGGGGGGGAGGAGCCTTGCAATAGTGTGAAAAGACCAACAAACCATAAAATCGTTTTATGTCCACAATAACAGTCTCCAGGGCTGGAGTCAGTACGGGGGTTCTTTGTCAAAGGTCAGCGGGGGATGGCTTCCTGCTGTGATGATTCCAAATTTGTGACCACTGAACAAAATTCGGTGGTCAGTGAACTCCGACTGGGAAAAGGGGTACAAGTCTGTAATGTCGTTTAAGATAAATAAAAGAGAATTGCTTTTGAATCTTTCGTCTCATTAGAAATGCTAATGTGAGTAGAACTAACATTATTTTATACATTCTCATTATTTTATATATTCTATTCTTCGTCCAATAATAAGTTATGCCTGTCCGGCTTGGTCGTATGCCTCTGAATCTAATTTAAATATCAATGAAACACTTCAAAACATTACACTCCAGCTAATCATCCTGGCCTTTGGTACCACAGGCTTCAGGTTCGAATCGTGGCAGGGATGCTTGTTAGTGGTTCGGAATCCACGTTAAACTGTAGATCTGAGTTTAATTAGCCTAAAGTGTGCAAAAAATGACGTGAGCGACAAACCAAACCAAGCCAGCAAATCATCATTACTAAATAAATGGTTCAATGGAATAATAGTTCAATTACTAAATAAATGTTTGGAAGCCCAGCAAGCTATCAAAATGACTCCACTCAAAGACTTCCTTAAATACGTTTCAGAAAACCCCGAAATCTCACTACAATCCAGTAAATCAAAACATAGGAGCTTAATATTGGCATTAAAAGATTGATTAGAATTTTAATTTAGTCATTTATTTAAAAACAAAATTGATTCATCCATCCATCGTAGGTCTGATTTTTAGATGAGTTGCTATGGTCTTTCATGTGCTCAGACATGTTAAAACTTGTTAAAGAAATCCTCCTTTTTCCTGATCGTCATTCAAATCACCATCTTGAAAAAGTTGGACTTCTTACCTCCTTTGTTTATTCTTTAGCTTTGTATGGGACTTATAGCTTTGTTGACTTGAGTTGCGCTGGAAAAATGGTTAAACATTTATATTGGAGTCGAGAAATTTATGAAGGAAGTATTCTATTCTTTTCGGTAGGAATTTGTTTATTTGTTGCATTGAATAAATACAGAATGCTTTAAAATAATTTTATTGAGTGTACGCAATTCATATCTGATTTACATCGCAGTTTGTTTCATGATGTAGCATGTTAGACAAGTGACTTTTTTTTTTTTTTTTTTTTCATGAGTAGTTCTTTTTTTTCCCCCTCCATCCATGAGTAGATCACTCATGGGATGTCCGTCCTGCACTGCAGGACACTAAGGATTAGACGCAGCACAACAGAAACTTTGTAATTGTTATTTAATCAGTATGATCAATATTAATTGTTAATTAATTAATAACTTTTTGTTGGATATCGGCTGTTTTGGTAAATAGGTCATGAACAACCTACCGATACTTGCATATTAAAGGACATTTTAGGTTAACTGCAAGACATATAAGTGTTGTATGAGAGAAAACCCTGGAAATTCACCCTAGATAGCTTGACTAGCGATGCAAGGCAATTATGTCCATTTTCACTAACAACATCGAGTTACCTTGTCCTTAAAACTGAAACTGAAACTTAATCAATCCAATTACAATTAAAAAATATTTGAAACTTTATGTTGTATCTGATACTAACATTAATCAGCCAATTAAAATTGCAAATTATATATATGAATTAAGATGAGGAGGTTAAGGAGTCTATCCCCATTGGTACTCCGGAATCGGTCCGCCAGTTGCCAGCAAGGTCAGAAATTACAATTAAAAAATACTTAAATCCCTTAAGCATCAAATAATATTTCATACAAGTTTATCACCCACGACCCACGTTTTGCAATAAAAGAAACATTTTACAAGAAAATAACGCACATTTTTATCATCGCATTCCTTTTGACAGAAATGAACAGGTGTCTGGAGAAGAAACCCGCGGTCTGGCCGTAAGAAACCAGAATAAAGCAGAACGTACTTCGATTTTCTGCAAACAGAAGCCATCCAGACTTGCAGCAGTCTGCGTTATTACCAGAAACCAAGGCACTGAACAAACCGGCGCAGGGAAAGAAGACACGGCGACACTCTTTTTATGAAAAAGAATCCAATAATGATTGTTTAAACACTCAATTTTCGAATAAAGGGCCCTCGGAAAACGGTTTTCTGGAATCATAGAATCGCATCGTTAAACATGATATGACATTTATGGGAATTACGGCTAGTAACAGATTCCAGTTTATTACATAAGGCCTGTAGTAAATCATGGAAGATAGTAATTTATTTTTATTATGAGAATGAAGGCTGCGGTTGCTACCGGCCCCGTCGCTTGTCTACTCGAACTTGATCTTGAAATTGCTTTTTATGGCACTTAAATTTACTTTTAAGTGAATTTATGAACTAATAATATAGAGAAGTGAGTGTTCAGTCACAAGATTCTTATTTAAATATTTGATTTTCAGGTATACGAGCACTAGTTTGTGATTTAATGATTATTTATATATATACTAGCAGAATCCAGCATACGTTGTCCTGAAAAAAAAATGGATCGTAGAAAATTACATATCGCGAATATATTCTCCATGTTCCAATATATGTGTATACTAACTTTCATGGATATCGTTTGAACGGTTTATAAGATGAAATACTGCAGCGCCCTCTGATGGCAAGTAACGCTAAAGTGGATAGCTCGAATATATTTTCTATACTCTAATACATATTATTGCCAATTTTCAAAGCGACGGGTTGAACGGTATAGATGTTGATAGACTGCAGCACCCTCTGGTGATGACCTACAACAAAGTGGACAGCATAAAAACATTCTCCGTGTTTTTTGAAACACACACAAAAAATTTCATCAAAATCGGTCGAGCTGTTTAGGAGTTCAATGACAAACACATATACAGAAGAATTATATATACATATATTAAATTGATAATAAAATACGTATATATAAAAATAATAATATATATGTATATAAAAATATATACATATATATTTTTACACTTTGCTTTGACACTCTCAATATATATATATATATATATACCAAATATATATTATATATACATACTATATATATATATATTCTACTTCTTCAATGGCGCTACAGCTCCAAGGAGGATCAAGGCCGTCCGCCTACTGGCAGATTCCAAAACATAAGATGACTTCTTTTTATGGTGTTAGCCCTACACCCAACGCTCTACAGTCATATTAGACCGGAACTTACAGTTTAAAGTGGATTCGAAGAAGACGAACTCAGAGGGAAGAAGAGACGATCACCAGAAGTCGAACCCTATGGGGCAGAGCACCACAACAGCAGCCACTCGGCCATCAGGACCCCAACATATGATTTACTAAAGAATATTTAGTCCTTTATTAGTAAAAAGAAAAATCTTTTTTCAATTCCTTCTATTAGCTCACACTCTCCCTATATATATCTTGTTCAAATTTTCAATCGTTCATAAAATACTTTTTATTCATCCACTCAAGTTCAAATGCATTTTTTTTTTTTGAACTTGTAGTGGATGACACTGGATGTTAATACAGTTTTTTCGAATATTTAGTTTTTTTTAGATTTAAGTTGCATATATGTACCAATATATGGCGCCAGATAAACTTAAAAAAATGAATGAAAATTATATATAAAAGATTTTTTGCAATATAGTGAAAAAAAAAGAAGGAAGTGACTTTAAAAAATTTGTTTTTATATTACCTGTTTTGTAAATAAAGACATGATAAATATAACATTTTCTTTCCGTTAAAAGCTTATAATATGAAAAGTATCCAATTATGTATTTGTAACATTGAAATGGGAAAAAGAAATATTTTCATAATAAGAATTAATACATTTGGGAATAAGAATTATAAAGAATTTTATTTAAAATTCTACTATGTGCTTAATACTATATATCATAACTAAATACACATATACCGCATAAATTGTTTAAAATTGTTCCGCATTATTTTAAGTAATCGAAATAATTGCCTAATTTATTTAAATGTTCAGCGATCTTTTTAAAATCATTATTTGTTAAAAATCTTTCAGTGAAATTCTGATTAGTTATTTATCGGGTATGTTAATAGCGTGGCTTATGCCAGACATCAAGTCACTGTTAGTGAAAACAAATATTGGCTGAGAGGGTGATAAACAAAAATTCGCCAATTATTTAAGTAAGATCAAATATGTTGTTGTTGTTGTTGTCTCTTATCCACTTGGGTGGCCAAGCCCACGAGCCCATACGTGCTCATGATTGAAGGGGAAGGAAGCAGCTTCTGTTGTGATGGAGCAGCCGTAGGTAGAAGCCTGACTTTGGCTCCGTGACGCTCTTACAGTCATAGGAGACCGGGACCTACAGCTTAAAGTGGATTCCGAACCACTACAAACATCCATGGCACCGCCGGGATTCGAACCCGAAACCTGTGGCACCGAGCGCCAGAGCGCTAGACACTCGGCCATTCAGGTCCCAAATTTGCCAACGGCACGCGGTGTTCCCAGGTGGTCACCCACCCAAGTACTGACCGCGCCCAATGATGCTTCACTTCGGTGATCTAACGAGAAGATCAAATATTTCACAGATAAAGTTCTCCCAAACGTAGATATCGGGAATTACAATGTCATTGTAATCAAAACAATTAAACAATTGCCATAAAGAATAAATAAATATAAGAGAGGGATAATAATAAAGACTCTAAAATAATAAACTAAATAAATATAAATATAAAATGTTAAATATTGCTTTACTAAGTATACACACTACCCCGAACCTGATTGGTTACATATTTATACAGATGGAACCTTGACTGAACATTCACCAAACATCGAAGCAGGAATATATTATTCCATTTTTTTCTGTCTATTTTTCTGTCGGAAAACAGTAAAAACCGCCTTCGATGTAAAAGTAATGGCTGTCTGTGTGGCGCTGAAGAAATTTGTCTCCAGACACCTTTACAACAAAGTGGTTTTACTGTTGGATTCCAGGACTGCCATACAAGCTATCGGATCATAACTACATTGGATAGGAGAGTCGAATTCAATAGCCGAATCTGCTCAGAATTCAAATATAATAAAACAAAGTATCACAGAATCAGCAGGAATTAAAAAATTTAAAGCAAACAGTTAATAGGAGGAAAAGAAATTGAAAAAAAAAAAAAAGAAAGGTTATGGGGAAGGGAAGTAACTAGGGGGTGACAAATATAAGCAATATCAAAATACATAAATTCATAATAGAAGCATATAAATACGTAAATACATAGCAGACTTATAATAAGCACATTTATAATAGAGATAAATAGAAAATATAGATATATAAACACAAAAAATAAAAAGCTTCAAGGAAGCAAAAAACATACGAGCAACATTTGAAACTGAAGATCGGAAGTAAAGAGGCTAGAGTTTGATGTTTTCAGAGATGGAAATTTTTCTTTTCTTTTTAACATAGTTCCGCAGTACTCACTGCCAAGGCAGAAGAGAGGACGATAGGAGATTTCCTAGAATTGGAGAGTAGTATTGCATATGAGTCATAGAAGAAATTAAGGAGGCTTGAGATCATGATTCCATCCTGTAGTGAAATAAAGATAGTGGTATTTACCTACTTTGTGGCTTTAATTAACTTATTTTCATGGTTCTTGATATTTAAAAACAACTTTCTTGATAGCTTCGTATTAGGATCTATTCCAAATATTGATTCTATTTGAAGGTCAATCGGATCATGAGACGCACCCTCCTCTAAGAATATCTTAGAATGTCGAGCTCTTCTTGAAAGGTTCACGGTAGAGGGGTGGCACATCTTCCACCAGTGGATCCCTGGATACTGGGACATTTTAGGCAATGGTCAGGCAGATTTGCTGGTTAAAAAAGCACACAAGCAGTCCAACAGCCAAATACTTGTAATTCATTCCATTCCATGAAACTTTATATCAAAAATTAAATGAGCCATAGATGGAAGGCATTGCGCACTGCTCGTATCTCTTCGAGGAGTTGGAGGAACATTTTGGAACGGGTTATTTCGGTCAAACCTCGTGCAATCAATGTCGCGGAATTTTGACTTGCGGTGGGCCATCGTTGTTCGGCGAGCCATCTGTACTGCATTGGCGTTTTTGATAGCCCAAATTGTGCGAAAGATGAGATCATGGACAGGTATCATATAGCAGGATGGACTGCGTTTTGCATATTTTGACTATGATTTGTTGCTTTTAATCCGGCTGTTTCGAGACATTCCGGATTAGCTATAGTGTCGGATTATAGGGCGCAGCACAGTTTTAACGCTGGTAACGAAGATACATCACTCATAAAAAATGTAGACGATCAAAAGATGCACATATTTAACATGCATAACGAGTATTTTTAGTACCTTATATTAGTTAGAAGCAAACGGGATTTCACAAGGGTAGGGCCGGATTTAGATGAAAAGAGGCCCTATGCTATTCCAGTTATGACGCCCTTTTACCTCCCATTTTTAAGTTTGTAAATTACTTATTATGTTTGTTTATTAATCATATGTGTAGAATTTCTCCTTAATTTTAATTCAGTGTTTTAGTGTTTACTGTTTTTAGAATAGTGCAATTCTAATTTTGCTAACAATTTGAATATAGGCCCCTCTTGATCTTGAGGCCCTAGGCTGAAGCCTAGTTAGCCTATAGGAAAATCCGGGCACTGCACAAGGGATATCGTACATAGGGCATCATTCATTCCATCTCAATTTCATATTGTTTCACATACATCTGACTCGATGTTCTTCAGTACCAAAAAAGATGGCCTATGAGCTGCGTGCTATTGATTGCTATTAAAATTTTGCATTTACTTTCCGTTCATTTTTTATTTTTATTTTTTAATGAATCGAAGTAAAAACATTTTCAGTGATAATAGCTAGTCAGTATGGTACCTGTCATATAATGCCCTCAAAAGCTCATACAAGTCCCGTTCATATAGAAATGAGTGGGATTTTCATTCCTCAGGAACGATTTGTTCCAAAATGTTCGAAAACGCAAAACATGGGAAAATTTTTACCCAATATGAACAACAAAAGCAAACAAAATTCCCGCTCCAGCCAATGTCGTTTTTTGTTCATGCATCAAAGAATTTACAATCTTTCAATAGATGGCTGGGTGGTTCACTTGGTTAGAGACTAGTGGAGGGTTCTTCAAAGATATACTGACTCGTTCGGAAAGAATGATTGAGACCGATGCTCGTAGCTCACGCATTCAAATGCAGACTCAGTTAGAGAATACTAGTATTTCATCTATGTATCTTTTCGGAATATCACACGTGTGAATGTGAATTTTTAATTCTGGAATAAAACGATCACTTCGGCCTACTTTGAAGCATTCAGCAAACAAACATTCAGGGGCTTTTTTTTTTCATTCGGGTTATTTGTTCGTCTGGCAACTGTCATTCTATCTTTCATATTATTTTACAGACATTTAACTCGATGTTCCTCAATACCCAAAATATGGACGAGAAATTCGTGGCATTGATCTCACATGACCGCTTGCGTTTGCTTTTTATTATACTTTTCTCTCAAAATGAGTTAAAAATTAAGATATTTTGAATGATAACACCAGCAATGTATTGGAGGGTGATCTTGATAAATACTCATATGATATTTCTCATATGAGTATTTCTCAATGCGCAAAATATGAGAGAAGAATTACGTGGCATTGATCTCTCATGTCCGTTTGCATTTACTTTCCAATAATTTTTTATTTCAAAATCAGTTAAAAATGGAGATATCTTGAATGATTATAGCAGCGATGTATTGGAGGGTGATGCCATAACTTTTCAATACTCAAAATATGAGTGAAGAATTTGCATGGCATTGATTTCTCATGACCGCTTGCATTTAATTTAAATTGCACTCCGCTTGCATTTAATTTCCAAAATTCATACTAAAATTTTATATTAATAAAAAAAATAAAAATAAAAACACATTCAAAACTTATAGCTTCTAATTCTCATAATGCATATTTTCCATTAAAAAAAATATTTTGAATCTAAACCATTCTTAGAAAAAAATAAAGTAAATGATACTCTTGAGGGTTAAAACAATGCTTTTATTTTTATTTTAATCCCTAAACCAGGCCATCACTTTTCGACCACCCTAGCACATCTAAAACCCTTAAACACCATGCTAGAAAAAACAAGTAATATAAAAAAAGATTTTTTTAAGATAATTCCTTCTTTTTTTCTCACTCTATTGCAAAAAATCCTTTATAAATAATTTTCATTCATTTTTTTTAAAGTTTATCTGGGGCCATCTATTGGTAGATACATGCAACTTAAATCTAAAAAAAACTAAAATTAAATAATTAAATTTAATGAATGAATTAATTTTTGAAAAAACTGCATTAACATCCAGTGTCATTTACTACAAGTTCAAAAAAAAAAAAAAAAAAAAAAAAAAAATGTATTTGAACGTGAGTGGAGGAATAAAAAATTTTTTATGAGCGATTGAAAATTTGAACAAGATATATATAGGGAGAGTGTGAGCTAATAGAAGGAATTGAATAAAGTAAATGATACTCTTGAGCAGGGATCTCCAAACTTTCCAGCCTTAGGGCCATATTGTTTACTCCAGTAAGTACCAAGGGCCAAAATCGTTTTAATTTTCTGCCATTATATATAATTTCTAGTGTTTTAATGTGTTTTTTTATCAAAATTATTACAGCAACAATAAGCTATTCGCTGACGCGGGCCGGATTGACGACACTGGCGGGCCGAATTTGGCCCGCGGGCCGTAGTTTGGAGACCCATGCTCTTGAGGGTTAAAACAATGATTTATTTTTACCCCTAAAATAGGCCATCACTTTTCGACCACCCTAGCACATCTAAAAACCCTAAACGCTACCCTAAAAAAAAAAAAATGGATGTAGATAGGCTCAGCTATCTCTTCTGCTCCCGCTATTTTCCCACGTAAATCGCGCGCTCCTCTCAATTGGTGAAAAACGCTCCTAATTTCTCTCTTTGGCACTGCGAGCGTGAGAGCTGTCAACCCTCGTGCGGCTGACAATGGGAAGTTACGGGGCGCGACGGCCTGGAGCCGGCCCGCTTAACGAGCTTTAATTGGGCTTCTCGGTATTGGTTTTACCTTTGAACCCCGAGCTTAATTGAGAACCTCTCGCTCTCTCTCTCTCTCCATTGTCAGAAATATGGTGCAGAATTAGGAATGTACTAGGTTTAACCTCTGGTCCATCATTGAATTTTATGGTTGATTAAACTATGCCAGCAGATACTATGGGAGCATAGTTAATTTTTAAATTGCTTATTTAATTACCGTAATATCCTGTCTATAGTTCGTGGATTATACGTTGAAGTTTTTGACACTGCTTTGTAGCACTTTATTTGAATTTGTGATTAAATTAAATACCAGGCGGCGTTCTTCATTAATAAATAGATTGTCAAAGTGTTGCATATGATTGATTTCTTATGATTGCTTATATTTATATACAATCAGTGATTTTTTTTTTCTTCTCCAAAAGTTTCATATAAATAAATTCTATAAAACCAACACTCAAAAATTATTTATTTATCTGCCAATGAAACTCGCTGAAACAGGCAAGCATAACACAAGAAATACACAGTCCAGCCACATTAATGCGACCACATGTCAAAAGCCAGAATGTACACTCTTGTATATTCTGGCCTTAAGTGGAGTGTGGAATGTGGTGTTAAGTGGTATTTAAATGGTATTTAAGTGGTATTAAGTGGAATTCTTTACATACACTCCACTGCAATGTGCTGCCACCTGCCTTTTGTGATGGGTTATTTCACGTTGACGTCGAAAGTAGGTGGTGGTCACATTAATGGGACTGGACTGAGTATACAAAAAAAAATTTTAAGTCAATTCCTACTTAGGTCAACAAAGAAAAGTTTTAATTAATTAAATTAATTAATGGATTAATATTTGAAAAATCTGTATTAACATCAAGTGTACAAGTTTAAAAAACTGTATTTGAACTTGAGTGGATGAATAAGAAGTATTTTATTAACGATTGAAAATTTGAACAAGATATATAAATATGTATAGGGAGAGTGTGAACTAATAGTAGGAATTGAAAAAAGCATTAGGATGAATTGAGATAAATTAGCGTCAGCGAGCATACGTCGCAAAGCACGTTTCAAGTCAACTCCGGTCAAGTCAAGTCAAAGAACTATATCTGACACGAACTATACAAGAAGATTTATATCATTTTTGTCTATTTTTAGGGCTAGATATTTATTGCTTTGTTCTGACCACAGGGCAGGTATTGCAAAACTGTACTGTATATTTTTTCATTTGTTGATAGCATTATCCTTGTCTTCGTTTATCAAAGACATATTGTTGATAGTAGTCTCTGGAATGGTCAGTTTATTGGAAGGCCACCATCTTAATCTCTATTCTGGCATTTTTTCCAGCAAGATAAAAGTGGTTCAACAAAGTTGCGAACAAACATGAAGGATATTTGTACAAACACAGTAATCTAAGAGCACGCGTCTTGGACAAACTTTACTTGAAACAAATGTTTACAAATAAATAACGCAAATTCTCGCGATTTTTCGTCTTTTTAATCTTATTTGATGGCGAAAGGGAAAAGAAATTGTTCAAAATACTTTTTTATGTTTTAAACATAAAAAAAGGACAATAAATGGTAATATAGAGATGCATAATGTGTTAACAATCCTGAAAATCCTTAAATTATTTATAAACTACTATTCTACTTAGGTTACTTACTTACTACTAGACTTCTGTATAAGATTTATCTGACAATAATCTTGAATACATATAATATGACATAAAATTAGCATAGGTCGCATTTTGAGAGAAGAAATAAATGGCCCCACAGTAGCGCATAATCAATAGATAATATGGAAAATCCTGAATATGCTTACAAACTTAATTGCTTAAAAGGCTTCTGTATGAGATTTATCTGACAAAGCTTGACGTTCCAAACATTTTTTAAATTGTTCTCCTTTTTATACGAACATTAATTTATTGAAACAGAATCTGTACATTTTCTGTGCAATTTTACACTTTAACGTAATATGTTTCGTTGTTCTATGAAATTACTTGTCAAAGCACTGATTATAAGTGTATTTTCATTAAATGAAGAATTTTAGGCTTGACCAGTGTGGAACGAACAAACGAACAAAAACATTCCTACAATAAATCAATTCTCACTATACTCTGACAATCTCAACTTAACCTTCCAAACACTCTTTAAATTGGTGTCCTTTTCGTATGGACATTAAGTTATTGAAACACAATCTTCAGATTTTCTGCTCAATTTTACACTTTAATGTTTATTGAAACACAATCAGCAAATTTTCTGCTCAATTTTACGTTTTAGCACAATGTGTTTCGTTATTCTATGAAATTACTTGTCAAAGCACTGATTATAAGTGTATTTACATTAAATGAAGAATTTTAGGCTTGACCAGTGTGTAACGAACAAACGAACAAAAAAATTCCTACAATAAATCAATTCTCACTATTCTCTGACAATCTCAACTTAACCTTCCAAACTCTCTTTAAATTGGTGTCCTTTTCATATGGACATTAATTTATTGAAACACAATGTGCTCAATTTTACACTTTAACGTTTATTGAAACACAATCAGCAAATTTTCTGCTCAATTTTATGTTTTAGCGCAATGTCTTTTCATTAAATGAAGAATTTTAGGCTTGACCAGTGTACAAAGAACGAAAAAATTCCCACAATAAATCAACTTTCACTGTTCTCTGACAATCATCTCAACTTAACCTTCCAAACACTTTTTTAATTGTTCTCCTTTTCATATGGGCATTAGTTTATTGAAACACAATCTGCAGATTTTCTGCCAATTGTACACTTTAACGTTTATTGAAACACAATCAGCAAATTTTCTGCTCAATTTTACGTCTTAGCGCAATGTTTTTTCATTAAATGAAGAATTTTAGGCTTGACCAGTGTACAAAGAACGAAAAATTCCCACAATAAATCAACTTTCACTGTTCTCTGACAATCATCTCAACTTAACCTTCCAAACACTTTTTTTTTTAATTGTTCTCCTTTTCATATGGGCATTAGTTTATTGAAACACAATCTGCAGATTTTCTGCTCAATTGTACACTTTAACGTTTATTGAAACACAATCAGCAAATTTTCTGCTCAATTTTACGTCTTAGCGCAATGTTTTTTCATTAAATGAAGAATTTTAGGCTTGACCAGTGTACAAAGAACGAAAAAATTCCCACAATAAATCAACTTTCACTGTTCTCTGACAATCATCTCAACTTAACCTTCCAAACACTTTTTTAATTGTTCTCCTTTTCATATGGGCATTAGTTTATTGAAACACAATCTGCAGATTTTCTGCTCAATTGTACACTTTAACGTTTATTGAAACACAATCAGCAAATTTTCTGCTCAATTTTACGTCTTAGCGCAATGTTTTTCATTAAATGAAGAATTTTAGGCTTGACCAGTGTACAAAGAACGAAAAAATTCCCACAATAAATCAACTTTCACTGTTCTCTGACAATCATCTCAACTTAACCTTCCAAACACTTTTTTAATTGTTCTCCTTTTCATATGGGCATTAGTTTATTGAAACACAATCTGCAGATTTTCTGCTCAATTGTACACTTTAACGTTTATTGAAACACAATCAGCAAATTTTCTGCTCAATTTTACGTCTTAGCGCAATGTTTTTTCATTAAATGAAGAATTTTAGGCTTGACCAGTGTACAAAGAACGAAAAAATTCCCACAATAAATCAACTTTCACTGTTCTCTGACAATCATCTCAACTTAACCTTCCAAACACTTTTTAATTGTTCTCCTTTTCATATGGGCATTAGTTTATTGAAACACAATCTGCAGATTTTCTGCTCAATTGTACACTTTAACGTTTATTGAAACACAATCAGCAAATTTTTCTGCTCAATTTTACGTCTTAGCGCAATGTTTTTTCATTAAATGAAGAATTTTAGGCTTGACCAGTGTACAAAGAACGAAAAAATTCCCACAATAAATCAACTTTCACTGTTCTCTGACAATCATCTCAACTTAACCTTCCAAACACTTTTTTTTAATTGTTCTCCTTTTCATATGGGCATTAGTTTATTGAAACACAATCTGCAGATTTTCTGCTCAATTGTACACTTTAACGTTTATTGAAACACAATCAGCAAATTTTCTGCTCAATTTTACGTCTTAGCGCAATGTTTTTTCATTAAATGAAGAATTTTAGGCTTGACCAGTGTACAAAGAACGAAAAAATTCCCACAATAAATCAACTTTCACTGTTCTCTGACAATAATCTCAACTTAACCTTCCAAACACTTTTTTAATTGTTCTCCTTTTCATATGGGCATTAGTTTATTGAAACACAATCTGCAGATTTTCTGCTCAATTGTACACTTTAACGTTTATTGAAACACAATCAGCAAATTTTCTGCTCAATTTTACGTCTTAGCGCAATGTTTTTTCATTAAATGAAGAATTTTAGGCTTGACCAGTGTACAAAGAACGAAAATATTCCCACAATAAATCAACTGTCACGTGCCTGTCAAGAATTCGCACGACCTTTAAGGTTTAGAGGTTAAAACATGGCGTGAGTCCTTATCGTGTTGATCTGTTTGGTTTTACAGCAAATAATCGTGTAAAAGCTTGAAAGGCACACGAAACCGCAAGCCTTTATCTCTAGAAAGCTCCGTATTGACACTGCTTTTCTTCTTCAAAAAGGCGCTTCTAAAAATCAGATCAACAATCAATTATCAATTTCGAATAGCGATTATTGACACAAGCATTCCTATTGCCATTATCGTTTGTAAAAGGAAAGATAATGAGTGTTTGAACAGCTCTCAGGCGCGTTCCAACATAAGGATTATCGGTTCTCGATAAAGTTCCTCTCCCCCTTTGGAGCTTGAGAAGGCAGCTGATAAAGAGTTAAGCTTGTTTCCAAAGTTTATAATTCGTATCTTCTCGACATGGCAGATACCTGTTCTCGTGATGTATGGCGGCTGGAAAACACGGCCATTGTCTCTTATTCTCGGAAAACTTGAGTTGACAACTTGAGAAGTTGATTAACATAAACATTAAGCAAACAGTTGATTATTATCTAAACTGGCTACTGGACAAAAATTGGATTCCTTCATGGAATGTTTAATTAGACTTTAGATAGCCTTAATCTAAGAATTGTGGCAGACATCTTGTCGATTAAGATTTATTTTGACCCTTAAGATATTTTGATACTAGAAATAGACCTTTCACTTTGACCGTTGAGATATTTTAATCCCATAAATAAATATCTTATTTTGACCGTACAGATAGATATCTTATTTTGACCCACTAAAGAAACTTACTTGGTCCTAGAGACATAAAGATATTTTGACCCTAAATAACCCTAAGCGCCTAATCCCCTACCTAAATATATCTACACTACTTATTCTGACCTTGCAGCTGAATCTTTTATTCTGCCAATAAAACAGGACTTTTCATATTTTATTTAGAAATAAACCTCTTATTTTGAGAATACATTTTGACTTTAAAGATAAATCTCTTATTGTGACCTAAAGATATTTTGATCCTTAATATAGACCACTTATTTTGACCTTACAGCTGAATCTCTTATTCTGCCAGTAAAACAGGATAAATAAAAGGATTATTTAGAGATAAATAAAAAATATTATTATTTATCTCTAAATAAAAAATTATTTTGACAGTACATTTTGACTTTAAAGATAACCTCTTATTGTGACCTAAAGATATTTTGATGTTAAGAGATAAACCTCTTATTTGACCTTAGATTTGGACTTCTTAATCTGACAAGCTGTATCTTATATTTTGATCCTAGAGACAAACCTCTTATTTTGATCCTAGTGAATAATAATAATAATAATAATAATAATTAGCTTAAACAAATTAAATTTTCATAAGTTCAACCATACTTAATCTTCTTTTTATACGAAATCAGAGCGAATTCAAATTGAGATATCTAAAATAGGGGGTTCTTTACACGACTTTTATTTATTTTTACCTGATCAATCCAAACACAAAGTTGGAAATAAAATTTCATAATCCAAAATATTCTGAGGATTTTAGAGATTTTTATGAACTTGAGAATTTTGTTTAAAAAAAAAAACTTCTATAGCAGGCCAATGAAAAGAGGACGTATCCTATTACTACAGGATTTTCTAAGAGTGCCTCTATATCTTCCTCTCTTCTTTATTTCATCGAAGCATAAATATAATAAAGAATATAAGTAAAAAAATACAAGAAGCCTTATGATTATTTATTTTATAATTTACTATCTGATATCATTCAGCTTTATCGAAGCCAGTTCTCAATACAGATGACAAAAAGTTTGACATATTCCTCTTTCAGTTATTCGCATTTTGATCTTGGTAAAAATGTATCTTGAATATATTCATTTACGATTTCCCCTTTTTTTTCCTTCTCTTTTTGTTGACATTTTTTTATGGATTTGAATGATTTTGAGGCACGTGAAAATTTATGTACAGCGAATGTTATTATGGATTGGTTGTCCCAAACTGTTCGTGTATCAGAGTAATCCCTTATTCATTTTTTTTCGGTTTTTTTTTATGGTTTTTACCTTTTTGGAAATTTTTTCAAATAATATATATATATACAGTAAGACCCCGCTTAATGCATGGAATATGTTTCAATATGATTGCCGCTCTAACCGAAATAACATTAAACGTAATCTAAACGACGTTACGTGAAATAAAGAGAACAGAGAATATGACATTTATTTGTTTATTTATTTATTTTTTTGCTTTTTTTTAAACATTTGTTGCTAAATAATTTTTATTGAATATATATATATATATATATATTTGTGAAGATATTAATCTAACGTCTTTTGAATTTTCTTGTTTCGTTCAGCGAGTAGTTGTCGATAGCAAGACAACGCATCCACGACACTTCGTCTTGACTTTGAATTTCTAAAAAAAATTTTAATCATTTTGTATAAACTGGTCCATAATTTCCGTTATGATGGCTAAACCTTTTTTTTTTTTTTAGAGAATCTCTTGAAGGTTCCTTTTACTCTTCATCTTCAGAAACTGTAATTTGGACATCATCGTGCTACTAATTCTACTAATTCTACTAATACTAATACGTTCTACTAATTCTTTAAATCTTAGTCGGAAAGACTTTCACCAACTGCAACATGCGATAATTCTTCAATATCCTGCACATTTATATTATCCCGCCCTGTTTCATTGGCTAGTTTCACGATTCATCAACAATGCATCAACAATGGATTCTTCTGTGCCAACATTCTTGCCGAGCTCCATTCTTCCATGCCTTTCAAACATTTCTGAAAAGATTGATGCTTTCTACGGCATTCATGGCATAGTAGTTTTTACAAAAATCTCTAATGGATTGCTTATCTGCACAATCGATTTTATCAATCAATTACAACTTGTGGATCGGAATGTTCATCTCAGATTATAAGCTTTAAAATTTTCGATTTCGAGGAATTCCAATATTATCGCGTAATACTGAAATTGGGGTGGATTCTTACTATATATATACATACAGTGGATAAAAAAATATTGGCAATTGCCTATAAATGATCATATTTGCTAACAAAGTATGTTTACAAATTTTATTTTAACATAGCGATTACAGAAGGAGAAAAGACAAACAAATATAACGAAATTTTCATTTAAATATTTTTTTAGTCAAAATCTACGAGAAAATCTAAATTTTACATGATAAAAAAAGTATTGGCAAAATTATGAAATTGACAAAATTATGAGCGAAAACAAAATCAGTATATGTTTAGTACTTTGTATGCATACCTTCTGCATCTATAACAGCTTGTAATCTATTTCTCATAGAGGAAACTAAGGTCTTTGTTGTACTGTTGGGAATTTTGCAAGAGCAAACGTTTGAGGTCGTCGTTACTTGAAATTTTACGTTTCTTGATTTCTAGATCCAGCAGGTGCCATAAATTTTCAATTAGATTGATGTCAGGCGATTGAGGTGGGGTTTTTAATTGGCGAGGAATATTGTAGAGTAGCCATCCACGGGTGAGATTTGCTGTATGCTTGGGGTCATTGTCTTGTTGAAAAGCGAATGATGTCCCCAAGCGAAGATTTTGGGCACTGATTTTTATATTATGGCGCAAAATGTCAATGTATGTACGTGCTGTCATAATACCATCAATAAAATGCAGGTTGCTAATTCCATTAGCTGCCATACAGCTCCAAACTAAGACGCTGCCTCCACCATGTTTTACAGTAGCAGTTAAATGTTGCTTTTCCAATTCTGTATTTGGCCTCCTCCACACATATCGTCGTCCATCACTGCCGAAAATGTTAAACTTTGATTCGTCGGAAAAAATAACTGTGTTCCAAACCTCTTCAGATAAATCAACGTGGGATTTTGCGAAATCTAACCTCTTTCTCCTATTTATTTCCGAGATGAATGGTTTCTTTCTAGCTGCCCTTCCATAATAACTTCTCTCGTGTAAAACATTCCGTACAGTCTGTACACTGAAAGTCTTTTGGAAAGTGAAAGCAACATCTCTAGCTATCTGGGGTACACTTATTTTAGGGTTTTTCTTAACCTTGTTAATAATGACACGTTCTTCTCTTGTAGAAAATATTCGACGTCGTCCACTTCTAGTTTTATTTTCCGTTGATCCTGTTTCCTTGAACTTTTTTACAACACTTCTAACAGTAAATAAACTTATATTGAACTGCACTCCTATAGCACGATAAGTTAAACCTTCTTTTCTGATCCTAATAATCGTGTTTTTAACACTAACGTCCAACTCCTTCGATTTCGAAGTCATTTTATTGCAGTAATCGCAAAATAATGCATAGACACTTTTAGAGTAGTTTTGCAGACTTTATACCGGTAGAGTTTCTTATCAGTCGAAACACGTTACTTCAATGTAACAAAATTTGCATACCAGTTAAAACTTTTCCAATACTTTTTTGATATGCACATTTTCGTTTTTGAAAGAAAAAATCGTAGAAAATGCAAATTAAAATAATTTTTTTACTATTTTTATATATCTAAGATATCTTGTATTTAATTACGACAGCTAAAATGGCATAACATTTTATTTATTTGTCAATATGAATAAATTAATGCAATTGCCAATACTTTTTTTACCCACTGTATATATATATGTACAGGTAAACACTTATGAGACAAAACATATGAAAATAATGATCATGTGTTTTTTTTTTCATATAAACTGCTAAATATTAATAGGTAAGCTAAGGAATATCAATATTATTTTTAAATGATTAAAATATTAATTTGTTGTTTTACTAAAGTAAAATATACATATGAATTGACAAGTGAATTTTTTAAACTTAAAGAAATAAGTATTTATTACATCGATTTTTGTAGATTTAAAAGCATCTTTGTGGTAAGGAGGGGAGGGGGGAGTTTAGCACACTCTTATCAAATCCAAAGGAAGAGCATTCCAGTGAAAAGTTCATCATGTCCGTACAAAAGAAACAAAACAGAGCGCGTTTTCCTGTTCTAAAGGAACTGAAAGTTTTGGCAATCATCTCTCGTTCTTTACTCGCTAGAATTAAGTGTAGACCCAGACATTCTGCTACCCACGCCGAACGAAATGTTAAAGATGCATTTGCGAATGCACAGTTAATATATCCACAGTGAGATGATGAGTATTTGAAAGGTACAATTCAGGAGATATGAGCTTAGAAAAGGATCTTCGGGGAAGACTTGAAAAGGTGTCTCGTAATTAGTGTCTGAAAACATGAATCAAAGCTAACCCTACAATAATTGTTAGAGAGCTTGCTGTTGGTCTTAGAGAAATCATAGCAACAGTTTCGAGACATCTTGCAACGTTTGTAAATGTCAAAACATTTTGCTAGTATAGGTGGTCCACTAGTTGGCAGACAGGCAGAAATTGCAACGCTTTGCACATTTCAGTATTCGTCAAAGAAAAAGCTCCTTTCAAAACCATATCCTTACTGTTGGTGAAGAGTGGATACTGTATAATAATTGTAAAACATCATTTACAGCGATTGGATGGTCATGAAAATCTTAAACGGACACTTAAGCAAAAGAAAGTAATGTTGATGTTTTGGTGGAATCAAATGTGAGTTATCCCTTATAGCTTCCTATAAATAGGCAATATAACACTTTCTGGCAATAAATTGATATTATGTATCAGTAATCGTTGTCATCAGAACAAGTTTTCGTGAATCTAAAAAGCGTTGTTCTTCTCAATGACAACGCAAGATCTCACGTTTTACAAGTTACCCTCTAAAAACTAAACGAGTGGAAATTTTAAGTTCTGCCTGATCCATCCTATTCATCACTTTTCCTCCTACTAACTACCACTCCTTTAAATATTTGGAATCGTTTTTTAAAAGAATAAACGCTTTGTCAATCACAAAGCTATCAGAACAGCCTTTACTGAATTAGTTGAATCTTAATCAAAGATTATCTGTGAAACTGGCATGAAAAGGTTTTGTAATCGATGGCAGAAGTGCATTGATGTAAATGGAACATGTTTTGAATAAATAGGTTCGAACAATTTGTGTTTGCTATCTTTGAAAAATTGTGTACTCAAAAGTTCATTTCATATGGAACAACCAAATATATTCTATAACAATCAATACTATCATTTTCTTGAAACTATAATGCATGGCATTCTTGGTATTGACGTTACAGTGATATGAGAGATAACTATTCTATCTATACAAATCGATTATAGAAGAAATATTCAAGTAAAACGTTAATTATCTTTGTTAAAACTATAATCTTTAACTCATTCCATTTCTGTAAATATTTTAATAATATAAGATAAAATGTTTCCATACTTCGTGCTAACAATAAACATGATTATTTCAGCTATCTGTATTCTCAAATGGTCAACTGAGTCAGCTTTTATGCAAAATTGATATTGCTTATTATCTTTGAGAATAACACTAAAGATCTAAGGAATTTGTGGATTCCCTTATTTGGTATCGTTGCCTTATTTGGTATCGTTGCCTTATTTGGTATACATTAGTTCCACGAAGATATAAATATCGATTAGTTTTATCTAATGATATAACTATCTTTATTTTCCCAATTGATATCATGCCAAATATAGCATAACCATAACTCGTGAAATAATAGTTCAAATTGATATATAAAAGGAAATAACTAATCCTCATTTCAAACTATTAAATCCTCTTACACAATAATAATAATATACAATCTAATAAAAAAAAAATGACACATCAAGTAAAAGTTATCCGAATAGAATGAAAGGCTGTAGAAGTGAAACTGTAGAAATTAAATTATTGTTTTCCCGATTGAAGGCGTTTTGTGTGGCATCTTCCCTTTTATGGTCAAGATTGATTTATTGGATTTATTGGATCAAGATTGCCTTGCTTCTGAGAGAGTTTGATATTTTCAACTTTGATGTAAAATTGATTATCTTTAAGAACAACTTAAAAATAGTATGCTTATTATCTTTAAGAACAACACTCAAGATAAAAATCTAAGCAATTTGAGGACATAAATCATTCCCTTATTTGGTAGTTGCAATCAATATATGAGTTCCATGAAGATATAAATATCGGTTGCCTAATGATATAATTATCTTTATTTTCCCTATAGATATCAAGCCAAATATAGCATAACCATAAGTCATGAAATAATGGTTAAAATTGGCATATCAAATAAAGTAACTAATCCTCATACCTAGCTATTAAATTTTCTTATACAATAACATAACCGCCGACCAAAAAAAGGTCATATCAAGAAAGAGTTATCCGAATAGAATGAAAGTCGGTAGAAGTGAAACTGCAGAAGATTAAATTATTGTTTTCCCGGTTGAAGGCGTTTTGTGCTGCATCTTCCCGTATATGGTCAAGATTGATTTCATGGCAGAGTACAGCCTTGCATTTAAGAGAGTGTGCTTGACTGGTTTGGTTTGTTGCTCTACGGTCATCGTGTTCACACTTTTAGGCTAATTAGACCGGGACCTACAGTTTAACGTGGGTACAGTTTAACGAACCACCCACAAACATCCATGCCACCACCAGGATTCGAAGCCTTCGAGCGGCCAGAGCGCTAGTCAGTTGGCCACCTGGCCGCAGAGTGTGCTTGAGGAAATGGAAGGGGGGGGGGAGTTTATTATCGAAATAAGATTTATTTTTGTGACTTAGAAATATCGACTAGCTGCGATATTGAGAGTATGAAGTCAACCTTTCACCTTCATCACGCAATTTAAGTAAAGGGTAAAGACAAAAGATTCTTCCCTAAAACCAGTGCAACCGAGAGTAGAGTAGAGGCTAGCGGTTAATTGGAGTATTTAGGGATTACCCTGTACCTACGTGTAATTATATATCTTAATTATTAAGTTTTACTCATTTAAGTTAGAAAATTAAAGGAACATTAAAAAGAGCACATGCTCTGCAAAATGAAGATGCTGACAAATTATTAAAAATCGACGTTTTTTTTAAAGGGTGGATCTGAGATGAAGAGGAGAGAAAAAAATTCCAGTGAGGAGAATAAGAACGAGATCATTATTCCGATGAGGTTCGGTTTGTCGCTCTACGGCCATTTTGTGCATGCATTTGCTAATTAGACCGGGACCTACAGTTCACCGTGGATTCCGAATCACCCACAAAATCCATGCCTCCGCCTGGATGAATCTGAAGCGCGGGAAACCAAAGGCCAGAGCGCTAGCCAATTGGCTATCAGGTCGCCCCCGCTGAGGAGAGTCTGAATTTTCAGAATGATGTCGGAAAAGGAAATGATTATAATTAATCCAGGATAACGCTAATTTCCTAAAATACAAATAAATCAACATTTTATCTTAAATAAGGTTTTGAACGATTTATTTCGTGAATTTATTTTCCTTCTCCTTTATCAAGTTTCTAAAGGCTTTTGAATCTGTATATAAAATAAATACAAAGTAAGATATATATAATATTATAAAGAAATATTATATATAATGTAGATTACTTTATAATTTATATATTTACATCTATATATTACATTTATACATACATACATACATAAATATATTAGTCCAGTCACATTAATGTCCCACCAGCGCCGTCGAGCTGCACTTTCGAGCGTCGCCAACGTGAAAGAAATCAATGTGGGACCATCACGGAGAAAAAAGAAGACCAAGTGGCAGCACATTGCAGTGGCATATCGGTGTAGATATGGAAAAAAGTCACGATTCAGTTGGTAAGAGCTGATGGTAGGGTTCGAGTGTGGCGCAGACCCCACGAAGCCATGGACCCAAACTTTCAGCAAGACACTGTTCAAGCTGGTGGTGGCTCCGTAATGGTGTGGGCTGTTTTTTCATGGCATGGACTTGGTCCTCTGGTGCGACTGGACCGAACATTGACTGGAAATGCTTAAGTTCAGCTACTTGGACATCACTTGCAGCCATTCACGGACTTCATGTACCCAAACAACGATGGGATTTTTATGGATGACAATGTCACCACATTGAAGAACATTCTGGACAATTCCAACGAATGATCTGGCCACCTAGATCGCCCGACATGAATCCCATCGAGCATTTATGGGACATCATCGAGAGGTCTGTTCGTGCCCAAAATCCTGCACCAGATTATGGATATTCATGGCTCAATATTCCTGCAGAAGACTTCCAACGACAGAGTCCATGCCACGTCGAGTTGCTGCACTTCGCCGGACGAAAGGAGGGCCGACACGATATTAAGAGGTATCCCATGACTTTTGTCACTTCAGTGTATATTTACATCTATATATTACATTTATACATACATACATAACATATATATAATATATATATACATATATATAATGTGTGTGTGTGTGTGTAATAGACAATAGGAGAATCATATGTGTTTGAAAAACACCATAACAGCTTGATAAAAATTGTTGCTTTCATTTATGAGTGTCACTGTTATTACATCTTAGTAGAATTCCATTTGATTCTCGTGAAGTTTCCTTTCTTCTCTGAATCCCGAAGGACTTTCTATAAAACTTCTTACAAACCAGAGTACACCACATGAACACGCACATAAAACGTTCTTTAATGTGAATCGCGAGCACGCTTCGTGTTCTGATGAAGACGGTGTTTGATCTGCGATTATAAATCACTGCAAGGTCTCACTTTTTTTTTATGGCCGTCAGTTGAATGTCGATGATAAAAACTTGATTTTTACCTTCCAGAGCAAATATTAAATTTGCAATTGCTTCTCGGGGAAAAAATTGCTTCCAAGCTATCAAATGTTCTTAAACATACAGTTTATGACACAGTTTACAGAAAAGTAAATGTTGTAATTTTATGCAATTTATGTTGTCACGTGATTTCAGAGGCTTTCTCAAAATTTATTCGAATTGTATTTCTCGAAATGACAAAGTTATTTTGTACTTTTCTATTTTAAGAGACACTGGCGCCATCTATTGTCACAATATTAGGTCCTCGAATTGGTAATGATGCGGACATTTTGGAAGTCCTATGTAAGACAAATTTTTATTTTTTAATAAAACTTTATATTTTATTTAATATGAAAATTAAATAGTTTTAAATAATATTTTTAATCCAGAATCCCGATTTTTTTTTTAGTGCCACATAATGATATCCTTTTTCATATAAATTATTATTATAGAAAGTAAAATAAATCACTATGAGGTTTACTGGGGCCTGATGGCCGAGTGACTAACGCTCTGGTGCCACAGGTTTCGATTCCTGGTGGAGCCATGGATGTTTGTAGTGGTTCGGAATCCCCTTTAAACCGTACGTCCCGGTCTCATATGACTATAAGAGCGTCATGGAGCCCAGTCAGACTTCTCACCCACATCATTACCGAACTCTAAAGGGGAAACTCAGCTGTAGGCACAGTGATTTGGTGTGGTGTAGTGGTGGTAATAAAAATATTGTGTCTAGAGCCGATGATTTTTATGCTACAAGTGCTGCTATCGTCCAAAGCTATTAATGGTTTTTCTCTAAGGAGATCTTGTTCCAATAAAAAAAAATTACCTGTTGACATTTGAAATGTTCGGAATCGTGTCTCTTGTAACTGGTTAGAGTTTGACTGCTGTGCGCTAACCTCAAAATTCCTTAATCCAAACCTTATTCCAATTACTTTAATAGGCCCCGGTCTAACAGGTCCCTAGAGTATTGTGGGGGTAATGCTATTTGCGTCCGTAGTCTATCTTCAAGCTATACGTGCCCTCTGGGTACGAGTAACAACGTTCGTCGGTGCAGCCCATACGACATGCCTTCTTCAAAGATAGTTTGTATTGGGCTGCTCACAGGGACATTTTGTTGTTGTTGTTGACTAATCCTCAATGTCCTGCAGCGCGGGACGGACATCCCATGAGTGATCTACTCATGGATGGAGGGAAAGGGGCAGCTTCTGTTGTGATGGAGCACCAGTAGGTAGAAGTCTGACTTTTGCTCCGTGACGATTTTACAGTCATATGAGACCGGGAATTACAGCTTAAAGTGGATTCGAACCACTACAAACATCCATGGCACCGCCGGGACTCGAACCCGAAACCTGTGGTACCGAGTGTCAGAGCGCTAGCCACTCGACTATTCAGATCCCTCACAGGGACATGATCAACACAACCCAATCTTCGACGCATTTAAAAAAAAACCCCCAAAAACATGGAATTTGCTGATTTTTATTATTGCAAAGAGATAAGTGTATGTAATAATTCTGCAACAAATTTTCAAGTATTAAATATTCAATTATATTAGTAGAAGGTTTGAAAAACTTTTATTAAAAAATATCTTCTTGACTATACTGTTACATTGAATAACATGAATTCTATAAAGCATATTTAATGTTAAAATGAAATGGTTAAATGTTTTTTTATCATGTGTGAACATGATCTTGTCCTGGTTAAGGTTCCGTGACACTATTCGAAAATGAGGGCCAAACAAATAAAATTCCATTTCAAATTTTGGCGGAAAAGTGTACTTTTGGGCCCCTTAACTCTTGAAATGCTTCATGAAAAACGTTAGTCTTAAGGAACTTTCTGGAAAATTTGGCTTTTGCTTGAAGTGTTTTTGTAGTATGTTTTTGAAACACTTTTCACGTATTGGCTTGGGATTTTAAACATTTGTATAACCAAAACTATAAGTACTCGTAGTGCGTTGATCAATTCCTTCTTCTTGAAGTTTCACATTTATCACTCTTGGCATTTTCCGGTGCCTATTCAGCTGTATAGTGCTTCTTATTGTATTTGAAAACTTCATTCTTCATTTATGCCTAGAATTTTCAAACTTTGATCTATTCTTTTGGCTATTGAATGGGACAACGTTTCTTGTAGAATTTGGAATACTTCATTTACGACTACTTTATCTTACTTTTGTATATTCTTTTAGAGGTTCTTGAACAATTCATTCTTTATGAATAGAAGTTCATGGTCTATTCAACATCGCTATATTGATGTGGATAGTGAATTTGGCCATTCTTGTAGTGTTCCAATCCATTGCTTCCTATATCTCGTGCATTATTAAACATTGGCATATTCCCGAGTTGATTTATCCGTTCTCGTATGTTCACACATAAGTATCATATTTATTACTCTTGGTATTTTCCTATGCCTATTGAGCTGTATAGTGCTTCTTATTGTATTTGAAAGACTTCATTCCTCATTTATGCCTAGAATTTTCAATCTTTGATATATTCTTTTGGCTATTGAATGTGACAATGTTTCTTGTAGAATTGGGAATACTTCATTCTTCATTTATGCCTAGATTTTTCGAACTTTGATATATTCTTTTGGCTATTGAATGTGACAACGTTTCTTGTAGAATTTGGAATACTTCATTTACAACTACATTTATCTTACTTTTGTATATTCTTTTAGAGATTCTTGAACAATTCATTCTTCATGAAGTTCTTGATCTATTCAACATTGCTATATTGATGTGGATATTGAATTTAGCCATTCTTGTAGTGTTCCAATCCATTGCTTCATACATATCATGCATTATTAAATATTGGCATATTCCTGAGTTTATTTATCTGTTCTCGAATGTTAACACATAAAAAGTTGAAATTTGCCGAGCAGATTTTATTTTTAAAAATTTTATACTAATAAATAGGTTTAGTAAAAGCTAAGATTTTTAACGTAGATAACAGCGATTGCTTTATCATTTGTTGTCAACCTGTGCACTATTTAACTCGTATGTTTTTTTACCGTTGTGTATTTTTGCTGGTGTTTTATCTCGTGAAATGAAAGTTTTCGTGATAGAGAATATCACGAGACCTATCTTCAAGAAACGTACTTCAGCTTTGGTAAATAAGGATTTCCTATGCTGTGGTTATTTTAGGAAAACAGGTTATTTTCAGCTGTGACAATAAAAATTTCTGTTTTTTCTTCAGAAAAACACTTGTGTAATATCCGAACGCGCCAGTTTTAATCGGGGCCAATAAATCTCTTATCAGCGTTATTTTTCCCTTTTAAAAAACGACACATTCAGTTCAAGTTGAAATCTTTCTTCCAGACTTTTCTTCTTATAGAAAAATGTGTTGTTTTAGAATGGCAGGTGTATTTATCTATGACATTCGCCAATGGAAAGCTCAATGTGTAACAGATTCCTCAAAAGTATGTTAAAAACGGCTTCTTGCTGAAAAGAAAAGGTTTGGGTTTATTTGTCGCTCTACGGTCATCTTGTGCATACGAACCAATGCATACGGGACCAACAGTTTAAAGTGGATTCCGAACCCGCTCAAACCTCCATGCCACCGCCAGGATTCGAACCTAGAGCCTGTAGTACCAAAGGCCGGAGCGCTGGACAATTGGACAAAAAAAAAGAAAAAAGATATCTTGGAGAAAAGAAAAGGAAAAATATGTCTTGTGGAAACAGGAGGCCTTTTTTCTTTTCTTCCTACCTCACCCTCAAAACTAGGGCTTTTAACCCCCGATAAATTTAAGTGAGTCCAGAAGAGAGAATGGGACAGGCGAGTCGTTCTCCTGAATCAATTATAAGCCGATTTACCTCAATGTGGACAGACCCCTTGGAGTGCATCGACAGTTATAATCAACTGTCTGGCTCCACTTCGTTTTTGCCGCACATCAAAAGATTTCACGTAGATGCCATTTTCGACTATTTGTCACTGGCAGCGGGAGACAGCACTCTTTCTTGCAGTCAGACGGAAATTTGGACAGAGAATTACTCGCTTGTCTCGTTTTCCTGTCTGGACGCGGCTTTAGAAAAACGAGAGCGGAAAATCTGCGAGGCCTCATGCAGTGCATGCGGGCCTCGACGCAAAAATGGGCAAATTACGATTGAACAGCTCCAAACACTGCTTAGAATCATCAATTCGTAGTTGTTTTGGGTTTATTATTACAAATAAGGTAACATTTATTAATTTCATATTTAATCAAATATTCATTGAATGGCCAGCACGTTTCTTTGATATCTTTAGGGTCTCAGCTATTTCAATCAACTTCACTTTATGGTTATCATGAAATGTTTTGTGGATCTTTTAAATAGGTCCCGGTAATAGGATCTTAGAGCCTCGGGGGCTCTCCTACCCTCGTCCGTGGCATCTTCAAGTTACATTTCGCCCCCTGGGTAATGCAAGGTGAGTAACGTCTCTACAGTTGCATTTTCCTAAGGTGCAAAGACCAAACTGTCTAAGTGTTTGCCAGCTGCATTGGAACAAAATAAAATATTTAATAAATTTAAGTTACTAAACTTATAAATTAAAAAGAATGTGTATCAAGATTTTAAACGTATTCATTTGTATGAAATATATATCCCACCAGGTAATAATAGTAATATAAATAGTTAAGCCAGGGTAATCCCGATGCTAAGGACTTCTCCGATTTATGGTTCGTGAATAGGTACTTACAAAATAGAAAGCGGGAATTCCCGCTGTCCTCTATATGTCACTGATATATTTTTAAATTCACTTGTTAGAGAATTTCCCTGAATCTTGAATAGCTGCTTGCAAAATTATAAGTGGGAATCCCCGCTGTTCCAGAAAGCGGGAAAGTGCCTTGTTTCGTGGATTCTCCACATTTCATTATTATCTTACTTTTTGTTCCATCTGGTCCGCAATCAGTCGCAAACCTAATTATTTGATGGTGGAAATTAGGTAATAAGTCTAGTAATAGAAAGTATATTAGTGGGAGTGAAAAACGAAAAAGAAAGATGGAGTTTGAAGAAAAAAATTAAGAAGTTACTTAAAATAAGTCAATAATTTGAGTGATGACGAAACAAACAAACAGTGCTACAGAAATGAAGAAAATAGCCGAACAGAAAGTGATAGTATTCCTGTCCCTAATCCAGAACTTTCACAGTCCTGTACTAGCAATACACATAATAATAGAATAATGTTTGTGATCGAAAATGGGCATGGCAAACCTAAAGGCCCTTTTTAAAAGACAGTGCCAATAGATCCTACTTGGAAAAATATTATTACATTACTTCTAAATCTGGCTTAAAACTAGAATGTGCATAGCTTTGTTATTCTCTATGGCTTCAGAAAGCATATTGCGAATCATGTTGGCTATTCACAAATAAGGCAAATGCATATTATTTGGATAGAAGCCTAGAATGATTGGAAACATATTGTAGAAGCCAGACACGAGGCATCGAAATATATCTTAGAGTCAAGTTTTGTTTATGAACAATGGCGGTTGCATGGCACCCTTGATGAAGAGCAAGAGTCCATAATGAAGAAAGAAAAATCTTTTCTGGCCCAAGTCTTCACAAGACTCTTTGATGTTACTCTGACTCTTTCAATCTGTAATTTAGCTTTTAGTGGTCATAGAGAATATACTTACAGCAATGATTCACGTCCAAGAGGTAATTTTTTTAGCATTCTGGAGTTATTAGCTAAATATGGCCTTATTTTACAAGATTTGTTAAGTAAATCAAAGGGGCAGACAATATACTTTAGTCCAAAAATACAAGAGGAGCTTAGTTCTGTTCTGGTTCAAAAAGAGGTAAAACGAGCTGGTAAAAGAAATAAAAACTGCACCTTTTTATTCCATTATAGTTCATATAACTCAGGATATATTAAAAAGACCAAATGTGGGAACTCTACAGTTGCTGTGTGATTCAGAAAGATGAAAATAGAACTCCTAAGGTGCTTATAATTAAAGAGTCTTTTTTAGGATTTCATTCCATTTGGCCAAGGCTACGCATATGGAAATTTGATCCGTCATATTTTTTTGCGTTATTTGGTGTGGCACCCAAACATCAAGCTTCTTTTTGATCCAGCTTTGTGCAAATGATTTAAATCTGTTTTATGGCCGATCTTCAGCTCCTGGGCGATGCTAAGACTGCTAACATGCGAGTTCGAGGTTCATCTTTAACATCAAAAATACCTGAACGGAATCGACGAAAGCAAAATTGCACGTAATTGGCTGTTACAGTATCAGGACTATAAACACCATTCACAATTTCGGCCACCTGGTTTGCATTCTCGCCTTTATCAAAGAAAAATTGAAAAATTTACCGAATTTTCTGTTTGTTGACTTCCATTTTTAACACCGTGTAACTCACTATTGAATGGATCAAACAAAAAACAGCAAAAGAATTTTTTTTAGTGAGAAATGTCAACTTTCCAACGAGCATAAAGCTGAAATTGTTTGATTGATACTGTGCGAGATATCGATCATTACAGCCATCTACCGAAAAAATAAGGGATTTCTTTGTCCCCAACCTAATATTTAAGTATTATAGATTTCTTTCTTTTATACATGAATTTCTTTCAAAAATAGAATTTTATTGTCTTTTTTTCAATTCCTTCTATTAGCTCACACTCTCCCTATATATATCTTGTTCAAATTTTCAATCATTCATAAAATATTTTTTATTCATCCGTTCAAGTTCAACTTGTAGTGGATGACACTTGATGTTAATACAGTTTTTTTCAAATATTAATTAATTCATTAAATTTAATTAATTAATTTTAGTTTTTTTTTAGATTTAAGTTGCATTTATCAACCAATAGATGGCACCAGATAAACTTAAAAAAATGAATGAAAATTATTTATAAAGGACTTTCTGCAATATAGTGGAAAAAAAGTAGGAATTGACTTTAAAATTTTTTTTTTTTTATATATATATATTACTTGTTTTTCCTTCAATCGAGAGGCCCATGGTTAAGATGGCGTTCAATTCAGCAGATTAGAAGAGCTCTAAATTTACAAATTCCTCTGAAATCTCTTGGAGCACCCTTGACGACTTCGAATTCCACCCCTATCGACCATCCCTCGAACAAGATCGAGTTTTATAAATCCCATGCGCCTGTTTTACGCCCTCGGTAACTAACTAGAAGGCAGGCTCATTAAAAAGATTCCAATCGTTCCCTCCGTCCAAACGATCTTATCGCTGAGCAGACGATTCCCATGCAGTGGCCCCTCTCAATACCCATGGGTCGCTCCCCGCCGCATAAACACGGCCGGGTCGCTTCTGGGACGGGGGGGGGAGGGTGTGGGATGATCGTCTGCAAAAGGGTGGTATGACAGTCGAATCAATCTTTCGCAACCCCTCGCCAAATTTAATCTGCGCCCGAGATGGGAGGTTTATTCAGAAAAAGGGGGGAAGGTTACGGCTGAGGTTAGGCTTTGCTAAAAAAGACCGCGCTCTATAGAAATAGAAATCGGTATGTTCGGAAAAATGGGAGGAATCGGGTATGATTTATGGGTTTGGTTATTTTTATTTGAAGATGAATATGAAACTGGAACTGTCCAAGAGATGCAGATGAGTGCATCTATAAGATAATCTGAAGAATAAGTGTCTCTTTTTCATTTAATGGTATACATTTAATTTCATTCCATTATATATCTACAGGATGATTATATATATATATATATATATGTATATAAACCCTTTCTTTATATATGAATCCCTAGCTATCATACCATTCACAGAAACTGAATAAAATTTTGGTTTTAAAGTATTTTGTGTTAGCACTCAAGAATCATATGGTGGCCTGAGGGCCAATTGGCTAGCGCTCTGGCCGTTGATACCACTGGCTTCAACTTCGAATTCTGGAGGTGACTTGGATGTTTGTGATTGGTTCGGAGTACACGTTAAACTCTAGGTCCCAGTCTAATAAGCCTAAAGTGTGCACAAAATGACCGTGGAGTGACAATACAAATAAACAAGAATCATTTGAAAAACCACAGTCAAACTCTAACAGTAGCGGTTATAGTGACGTAATTCCGAAAATTTCAAATGGCAACACCTATTTTTTTTTTATTGAAATGCTATCTCCTTAGAGAAAAATGATTAATAGCGTTGGAACGGTACAAGATATATATATATAGGGAGAGTGTCAGCTAATAGAAGGAATTGAAAAAATGACCGTAGAGCAACAAGCCAAAACAATGTTCCGTTATTTCACAAAACGAATAACCCTGGCCAAGAAGAAAAAAAATCCTTTGGTACCGAACCAGAAACCCCGCTAAGATTTCCCCCTTCCCCTCCGCGCGTGGTGTCGGCGGCCTTTCGATACATATTTTTCGCCACTTTCTGTCGCCCTGGCACGGAGCCCGCGACATTAAATTACGCGGAAAAACCAGATGGCACTTTCATGTGTGCAGAGTTTTTTTGTGCGCCTCTTTTCTTATCTGGAGAGACCCGCACATTAGCAGAAAAAGAAGAAAAAAAAAGCACCACTCGAGGAATTAAGAGAGAGAGAGAGGCCACAATCACGCTGGAAGATCTACAGCTGGCAAGTCCCATTAGAACACACACCTCAGAAGATGGCCTTGCTGGACCGAGGAATTCATTTCGAAAGAAAGGATTTAATCTTCTTGCTTTAAGCAGAACAGAAGAGAAAAAAATGAATAAATAATAAAACCGGACGTGGTTATTTGAGTTGGAACGCTATCAAAATGGCATTAAGTTCACAAGAACTTTAATGTAGGTCCGGCATTGGGTTGGATGAAACTGGATTGACTTAAAAAACGTGGCACTTTTTGTGAGTTTTAATTTAAGTTTAAGCCTTGATTTAAAAGCAAATTTAGTGTATGGGTTGGAGCATAACGTAAATATCCTATGCTTGGAATGGGTTCGAACCTCGCAAGTGGGAGTTTCAACCTCTCCTGGTTGGTTTAATTAATGTAGGTCCGGTATTGATTTGGATGAATCTGGGTTGACTTAAAAAGGGTGGCACTTTTGCAAGTTTTAATTTAGGTTTATGCCTTGATTTAAAAACAAATTTAGTGTATGGGCTACCTTAATATGGAGTATAAAGGGAACATGCCTGGGATGGGTTCGAACCTCGCAAGTGTGGGTTTTAACCTCTCCGGCATTGGTTTAATTAATGTAGGTCCGGCATTGGTTTAATTAATGTAGGTCCGGCATTGGTTTAATTAATGTAGGTCCGGCATTGGTTTAGATGAATCGGAATTAAATTAAAAAACGTGGCACTTTTTGTATGCTTTAATTTAAGTTTATGCCTTGATTTAAAAGCAAATTTAGTGTATGGGCTGTCTTAATATTTAGTATAACGAGAACATCCTATTCTTGGGATGGGTTCGAACCTCTCAAATGGGGATTTTAACCTCTCCGGTATTGGTTTGGAGAATCTGGATTGCTTAAAAAACGTTGCCCTTTTTGTATGCTTTAATTTAGCTTTATGCTTTGATTTAAAAGCAAATTTATTGTATGAGTTGCCTTAATATGGAGCATAACGAGAACATCCTATTCTTGGGATGGGTTTGAACCTCTCAAATGGAGTTTTAACCTTTCACATGTGGACATGTGGAACCATTTAATTTATATCTCGCCCCGGGACTATGCCTGGGATAGGCATTATAAATTAGATCAGAAATTTTGCTGGCCTCGAGGAAGAGGTAAATGCCCCCACCATTGTAGGTGTTTGCTTCAAATTCCGATGGAATGTGGTTATAAAATGGAATAAAACTTGGATATAAAGAAGCTAGTCTTCCGTGATCCGCCCTGAGTGGCACATAGCAATGGCTTAAGTAGAAGTGTCCGGCATTTAAATGGATTAACATATATGTAAATTTTAGGGAGGGGGAGTGTTTCTCGCGTCCATAGCCTACTTCAAGCTACACGTGCCTCCTGGGAGGTGCTAAATGAGCAACGACGTTCATCAGTGAAGCTCGATTATAAATTATAAAATATGCCTGTTTTTGTGACAAAATATATTAATTTTCAGGACTCCAACGCTGCAACCATCTCAGTACTTTTTTGGAATGCGAGTGGTTTGTCCAGCTGAGTTTACCACCCCAATGGACTAGCCCCTTGCAGTTTTGACAGCACATTTCTGATTCTCGACAGGACATGATTTTCTTAATAAACCCTTGCACCGCATGGGTGTAGTTACTCATGATGTCTGTCCTCTGTGCTCGTCGGATGAAGCCATGGACTTTTCACATTTGACAACATGCACTGCACTTGATTTTATGACCTTTTAATTCTGATAGCTTTACCAAGGCTAAATTTTATTGGGCTGATAGAGTTCTCATGGCGGATATCGCTACAGTTTGATGTAGGAGAAAAAAAATGTAAATTTTATTGAACTTTTACACCCGTGCGTATATTTGAGATAGGCACCATACATTTATGTGGGATATCCTTTCATTGGGTTCTAAGAAAAGAGGAGGTTTGGTTTGTCGCTCTACGGTCATCTTGTGCACACTTTAGGCTAAACAGACCAGGACCTACAGTTTCACGTGGATTCCGACCACTAACGAACATCCATGCCACCGCCAGCATTCGAACCTGAAACCTGGGATACCAAAGACCAGAGCGCTAGCCACTTGGCTACCAGGCCGCAAGAGAAGAGGAGGAGAGAGAAAACTCATCAGATACGCGTGCAGTATGTCCCTCGTGGCTCACCCCGAATAATGAGCAACCTACTACTTATCTACCATTGTAGTGGCGAATTACTGAGATCTAGTTGCTCACCATTCGAAAAAATTGTATATCTCGATCTGGGAACATTTAATTTTCCAACTTCTATATATATTTTCTTCAATTCTTCGGTTTGTTAAATTATTTAGATGCACACGGGAATGTAATTATGCAGTATTTTTCGTTCATTAACTTTTTGTATTCAATGTCTCAAGGCAAAATGGCCTTTTTTGGGGGAAGGACAGCCGTCATGAAAAAATTCAATCACAATTAGCACTGTAAAAACAACAACATTCCATCGGATTTCCTACATAGCACTCTCTGAACACTTCTTACACAATTTTCAGTCTGTAGCGCAGAGTAATAAACATCCTATTAATATATTAACAATTACTCTACAATATATAGGGCTCGCATATACAAACTTCATTTGGATGCAAGCGCATGTTAAAGAGTCTGCCTGTTCGTTCTTCTTAACGTTATCAACATCAGCAGCAAACACTATCACTTTTCAATAGATATCTCCAGAGGACCTTATTTTAAAACAAAAAGAGAAGGCACTACAAAATACAATAGATCAATAAACAAGTGGAAAATACTCTCAAGAATTCATTCATTTAATTAACCTTAATCCTTCTCATCGATTGCTGGCTTCTTCAGTTCTTGTATCTTCAGTATCTTATTCAAGTATATTCAGTCAAAATTTGAATTAATTGGGGCGAGTGATTCTTTTTTTGTTTTACAGCTTTTTGAAAGTGGGACTTTAATTATAATCACCCTGTATTTTCATCTATTCATGTCTTCTTTATTTTTATTCTGTTTATTTGTTTATTTCCTTTTGGTAACCAGAAATACCGTAGTATAGTAATTCACTTTTTTCAAAATCATATTTCAGGCCCAACTTGAGATCTATCAACTTTGAATAGCCCATAGAGATTCAAGAATTTTGGATTTTATATACTTTTTCGATCCCCATCACAGTGTCTCTGTATTTTACTACCTTTTGGATAAAATGAGATAAATCAACATTCATGGCCATAAATCTCAAAATCCCAAATCAAATCAAGTCACATATACGATCATTGCTTTTATTTATACAGATGGGAAAAATTCTTTTGAATATATGTCCTGGTATAACTCCAGGGACATAGAACTGATTAAGGAACGTTTACCAAAGTACCACTGCATCAGATTTTATTCTCAAAAATCACTTGGTACACACTTTACAAAACTGGGCCATCAACTCTAGTTCGAACGAATGCAAAAAAGACCATATCGTTTGGCAAATGTAGGTATGCCATGCCCCTTAGAAATGCTCGGAATGTTTTTAATGGGTTCGAAGATCCCTCCAAAAGAACGAGTCCACTCCCCCCCTTCACTTTCGAATAACCCTGGTGGGCCGCAGGGAAATGTAGGTCCATGAAATTTGGAGAGAGTACCAGCTGATGTGGGACATGGAGGGGTGCACGTGCAGATCAGGGGGAAAAGGGGGAAATAAAAATCGTTTGGAGGGGAGTTCTCCATGGCCGAACAGCACGTGCCTTCGCTGATAACAGTATATTTTGTTCCCTCTGCCCCCCTCTGTTCTGAAAGGACCCCTCTTTTACCCTCTTCTTCTTCCGCATAATTTGGGTTTCCGCATCGGCTCTGGCGAGGGTGGATGAAAGGGTGCACCAGCGCAGACGACTATTCCTTCGAAGTTTAAATTAAACGAATATGCTAAAAGAAGAATATTTATAGACTGCGTGCTTTTAAAAGCATGTTTTATTAGACTTGGATTTTTTTTTTTTCTGTTTTTTTTTTTTTTTTTTTTTTAATATAATAACTCTGATTTTATTGTTGAGCTATTTTATTCCTTAAATGGGCTCTAAAATTTTATATTCTAAGTAAAATTGCCACCCCCACCCCCTCCTTTCGAATGCGAAATGTGCCTACTGTAAAGATTCAGCATAAAAAAAATTATCAGTTCCGCAATTTGTTTATATTATTTTCGTACATTTGTTTATTTGCATTTTGTTTTATATTTTTGATGCCTAGTTCACTGGACTATTTGATGTGTCTTCCAAAATTATGGGTGCCTGGTGGTCAAGTGGCTAGTGCTCCAACCATTGATATTCCAGGCTCCAGGATTCGAATCCTGGTCGTGGCATGGATGTTTGTGAGTGGTTCGGAATCCCCTTTAAACTGTAGGTCCCGGTCTGTTTAGCCCTCGTGTGCACAAGATGACCGTAGAGCGACAAACCAAACCAAAATTTATGATTTGACCGATTTGAGTTTAAGTTCTAAAATTTTATTCTTAAAGAAATGAACTATGAATATAAATACAATTTCTATTTTATTTATTTAAATGTATATGATAATGTATATTATAATGCCTTCAGTATGGATTGAGTACATTTTGTTTGGTACAAAGATACCATAAGTCAAATCATTCACAATAAGTTCTTAAGATATTAATATACTTTAACATAAACACATTTTTACGTCACATAACACACACTTTAACATAAACACATTTTACACGCTTTAACAACACATAACATACACTTTAACATAAACACATAACACTTTAACATAGACACATAACACTTTAACATAGACACATAACACTTTAACATAGACACATAACATTAACATAAACACATAATACACATTTTAACATAAACACATAAACATGCTTTTTAACAAATGAATGAATGAATTTAAATCAAGGAACGAATGAATGAATTTCAATTAAAGAACGAATGAATTTTAATTTATTTTTTAATGAACGACGAATTTTTTAACGAATGAATTTTAACTTATTTTTTAATGAAGGAACAATGTTTTTTATGGAAATTAGTGATTTATTTTCAACCGTAATTTTTTTCCTTCGTTTTTTTTCTCAGAGAGCTGAATTGGCTAATCAATCGGGAGTTTAAGAGTGGGAGGGATTAAATGCACGTAAAATCTGATTTGTGGGGTTCCCAAATTGGTCACGTGACGTTAAAACTCCAGTCGGAGGTCGTAAAACTTGATATAAATAGACACTTTAAAGCCAACCCGAGCCCCCACTATCCACTGCACTCATTAATGTCACAGTATCAGACCAGACTTTTTTTTTTTTTAAACTTTTTTTGGGTTATTCACGAAAGAGGTTGTCATCAAATCCTTAAACTTTTATGTAGAAATGTAACAGCTGAACTTTGAGCTGAAATTTAGTGATAGTCTAACACTTATGCACTTTTACCAATAAATTCGTGGAGAAGTGGAATCAAATTTTTGCATTAACTTGACATATATTCATTAGACTCCATAAAGATTTCCATAAGAAACATTGTTCGTTCATTAAAAATTAAGTTAAAATCCATTCGTTCATTCATTAAAAATTCATTCGTTCATTCGTTAAAAAATTCATTCGTTCATTCATAAAAAACCGCATTTGTTCATTAAAAAATTAATTAAAATTAAAAATTCATTCGTTCATTCATAAAAAACCGCATTCGTTCATTAAAAAATTAATTAAAATTAAAAATTCATTCGTTCATTCATTAAAAATTTCATTCGTTCATTCATAAAAAAATGCATTCGTTCATTAAAAAATAAATTAAAATTCCTTCGTTCTTTAATTGAAATTCACTTATTTGTTCGTTCCTTAATTGAAATTCATTCATTCGTTCGTTTCTTAATTATATGACATATAACTAGGCATAAATATCAAATAGACTCAATTTGCATAATTTTCACTCAGATGTACAATGAGTTACAAATTTTTTTTTCATCTTGCAAGTTTTATAAAAATGGCAACAGAAGAAAGATAGCGCGTGGGCTCGAAGCCCGAAAGCGATGCTGAACGAAATATTTACGTGTCTAACGTCTAGAATAGGCCCTGTACATCGACAAGGCCAGAAAGTCTTTCTTTTGGATTTGAGAATAGAGATCTAATCCCTCTTTCCTCATAGAGACCATTTTTGTTATTTGCAATTGCCGCAATTTGAATGCAATATAGCAGACACTTCCCTTCCGTGTTTCTATCCTAGGTAATGCTGCATCTGCTATGCATCTATGCGAAGGACGTCAGATCAAAATTCTAGTCTTTAAGAACAACAAGTATTGCAAATGCGACTAGTTTAAAGCCGTGTTCAGACAAGCGAGTAATTCTAGTTTCGAATGTCTCCATCTTACCGCGTGCGGCCTGATGCCAATTGGCTAGCGTTCTGGCCTTTGATAACACATGCTTCAGGTTCGAAGCATGGACGTGGCATGGATGTTTGTGAGTGGTTCGGAATCCACATTAAACTGTAGATCCCGGTCTAATTAGCCCAAAGTGTGCACAAAATGACCGTAGAACGACAAACCAAACCAAACCAAACCGTCTTACCGCGAAAACCAAGTCCCATTATCTCTCGCTGTGAGTGACAGCTGGTCGAAAATGACGTCCGAGAGAAATTTCTTTGAGGTGCGAGAAAAACAGACTCTGATTGGATCGGAGAGAGACAGTTGACTCACTTCAAGGGTTCCATCCACACTGAGACAAACCGATTTATAATTGACTAGCAGACCCGGGCACGCGTTGCTGTGGCTTTCTTGTATTTCGTTCAATTATTAGATACTATAATTGGTATTGTTAAGGAAGTGATTGGTAAAGAATGATGGAAAGATCAAATTAAGCTTCAACGAATAGAAAATGTTTAATTTTTATTAATTTAATGAATGAGGTAGATAATGTTGATTTTTAACACTGTTTTATAATTATTTTACCTAATTTAATTTTTAATAATCATTACTTTCATTTAACTAAGAACTAAGCGATGAACAATATTTCTTGTTAGTCTGTCTTTCGTCAAAATAAATAAATTCGATGGTTTTCGAACACGTGAGCATGCAACATACAGCTGCCCATGGGAGAAACACGGATTCTGAGGTTAGATTTTTTTGGTGGTCTTTTACTGAAATTGATAATTAAAAAAATACAATACAATTAAAATAAAATCGGGATATAATAAGAAAAGACTTTAAAAAAAATTCACAATAAAATACAAATGCAAACGATCGTTTAAGATACACGAACACCTTCGAAGGAATTTTTTTGAAATTTTTTTGAAATTTTTTATCTTTGTACACATTTTTGGATTGAATGTATCTAAAAACTAATGATTTCACATAAAAAAAATTTCATTATTATTTTTTTAAATTTTTATAAGCTAAAATAAGGGTAAAAATGGCCAAAAATTGATACTGTTACAAAACCTGAAATCAAATCAATATTTTTTAAATTTCTGAGTTTGTATTTGTTTGTACTAACATTTTACAGTGAATAGACCTCTGGTAAATTTATATCTTTATTATTTATTATTTTGTGCTAGTTTAAATGCTGTCGACACAAAATTCTTCCAAAATTTGCATGTAATTCCAAGTTTAACAATTAAAATAAAAAATATTTATGTAGCTATAATCATTTCCCTGTAAATATTTATGAACAACATAAATACAAAGTTTTGTAGCATTTGGATCAAAATTACTTGTGTTATGGTGCTTCACATGAAAACAAAAAGCATAAAAATTCATTCTGAGAAAAAGCTAAAAACAACTTTTAATTAGATATATTACTTTTAAAAATGTTGTAAATATATTAAAATGCCATTGAATTATCAAGTTCATAGTCTTATTTATTAAAAAATATAGTTTTATTTTTCCTTAAAGCTGTAAATATTTTCTGAGCTTTGTTTTGAAAAAGTTAAAATTTGCTCGACAAAATGTTTTTTTAAAACTTCCTGCTATGTGCAAAGGCTTTTTAAAATGAAATGACCTGAATTTAAAATATTTAGCCTTTTTGCAAGTGTTTTGATTAAATATATTCAAAACCTTTGAATTTCACATAAAAATATCAACTTTAACTATTTTTTATACAATTTATTCTTTAAAATATGGATAAACATTGCAAAAATGTGATATTGTTGCAAAACTTTATAATTAAAAAATAAATAAATAAAACATGAATAGATTTTTCCTTTGCAAGTATTTTTATGCTGGGAATATGCTTATGTAGGTAATATACTGTTCTCAAATTTATATCTCAATTATTTATACATTTTTGTATGCTTAAAGTTTGTCGGCACAAACTTTTTTTTACAAATTTACAAAAATTCTTAGTTTAAAAACTAAAATAAAAATAATTTATGAATTTAGGTTAATTTCCATGTTTTATTCCTTTCATACATTTAAAGAAAACTTTTACATGAAGTTTCAAAGCATTTAGAAAAGAAATATTTTTATTATGATGTTTTAAATGAATACAAAATGCATAAAAATTCAAATAAGAAATAATTAAAACCAACTTTTAAATGTAAATAAAAACAAATGTACATACATAAAAATGTTATTGAGCTTTAAATTCTCCTTTATTAATATAAACATTTATTTATTTATTTTGTTTTCTTTAAATAACTTCCAACTTAAAAGCACCATTTATCAATTTTTCTTCGGCAATATTCAAATCACTGAAATTTATAACTCAAATTCTTTGTTTTTCAAATAACAAAAGTTTTAAAAATAAAATGTCCTTGATTTTCAACTTGCAACTATTATAATACCTTTTATAAAATTTTAATGTTATCATTATATCAAATAATTGCAGAGTTTACTTCATTTTCACACTTTTCAAAAAATCCTTTAAATTCATCATCTTTCTTTAAAATTATATTGTCTATATTATATTATCTTGTTAGAACACATTTCATTTTAGAATTCTTAATCAAATACAACACATGTTGACAAACTTTAAGCATAGAAAAGTTCAATGTTTTGATTCACAATTTTTCATTCCATATATTTTATTCCAATTCAAATTCAAACTTAGAAAATAAAAAAATATTGATAATCAAATCAGGTAATACTTACATACATTTGATTTATTTCTCATAGAAATAATATAAATTTCATACAATATAGTTTTCACAAAATTTAAAGTAGTACATAAAACAATAATATTCAGAACATGAGAATTTTACGTTTATGTAGTACAGGCATCGAGACACGGCGCCATCTAACGTACCTTTTATTGTGGTATATCTTTAGTCTGTGGTGGAAACAAACTTTTTACTCCAACGATGAAATTAGTGCAAATAAGAATTCTGCAATTAATTATCGAAATAGCAATAAAATAGTCATTATATTATTCGAAAAATGAAGCTACGAATTCCTCTAATTGCAGTATTGCAACCCTAAAGAAATTGGCGGAAAATTGGCGAAAATTCAGGGTTGCAAGATTGGCGACTTCCTCAATGGTAGATTTTAACCGATTTTGCAATTAAATACGAAAAAAATCTGAATAAAAACTATCCTATTTCTCAAGTTGGAACAAAACACACATTTAAAAAAAATAAAAGTTAAAATCGGATGGTTAGTTTCGGAGTTCATCGCGAACAAACATCGTGACACGGGAATTATATATAATAGATTAGCGAGAATTGCTGGCTTGCCTCGTTCTCTCGTCTGAACGCGGCTTAAGATAAGAAAGTATACAAAAAAAAAAAATTTAAAAACCCTTTTCCGGGTATTTATTTATTTTTAAATATTGGCGAGCTTCGTATTCCATTTCTGAATGACACGAATAGCCCATCTATGGATGATGATAAGATATTAAATTCCAAGATGATATTTAGAGGTAACTGACTCACATTTTCGTGTCGTATGAGAGAAAATCCGGAAAACTCCCGATAGGCAACTTAACTATCTATTTCAAAGCCCATTACATGTTGTTGCGATCCTCACTGAATCTCTTCTTTTCTGAAATCAGTGACTGAAACGAACTCCGGAAGTGGTTTCGAATCTGAAAAGGCCAGCTGTGATCGGTACTATTGAGCCACAAATCGGGACTGTCTACATATTAAATGTAAATTTTTATAAGTAATTCAGTTTTAATGCATTAATGAAACTTATCTTTTTAAGCATTAATGAAGCATAAAACAGTTTTAATGCATTAATGAAGCATAATTCATTTTTAATGCATTAATGAAGTATATCTTTTTATGCATTCATGAAGCATAATACATTTTTATGCGTTAATGAAGCATAATATATTTTTAATGCATCAATGAAGCATGATACATTTTTAAGGCATTGATGAAACATGATACATTTTTGTATTAATGAAGCATGATAAATTTTAATGTATTAATGAAGCATATTTTTTTATGCACTAATGAAGCATAATACATTTTTTTACATTAGTAAAACCTTATACATTTTTAATGCATTAATGAAGCATAATACATTTTTATACATTAATGAAGCCTGATACATTTTTAATGCATTAATGAAGTATGGTACACTTTAATGCATTAATGAAGCATGATGTATTTTAAAGCATTAATGAAACATATCTTTTTATTCATTAATGAAGCATAATACAATTTTATGCATTAATGACGCATAATACAATTTTATATATTAGTGGAGCGTTAACCTTTTCTATCATAATAGCACTTAGGATTTTCTTCAAAAAAATTTATAAAATGTATAAGGAGAAAAAAACTCTTGATTTTTTTCAGAGAGAGGTTACATTATACTTTCGAATTTAGACATCTTAGCAGTTGTCATTGCTTTTGAGATTTAGAACAAAAATTCTGATGCGTATACATTTTCGCTACAAAGAAAAAAAAATAAAAAAATGTCGAGATTCCATAAGCCACAAGTGCTGGAGAATTCCCTTTTTCTGCAGATAACCTTATCTTGCCCACGCGGTCGCAGCTATCTGACATCCGCGAACAGTTTTATCGCCTGCTTTCTTTCTGTGAAGGGTGGAATGTCGTTTCCCGTTTAGGTGCGGGGGAACACAACGCGAGGGAGGAGGAAAAAGAAAAAGAAAAAAGAACACAACAAACAGAATGACATTACTGTTTTTCCGATGGCGTTTCGGGTGCAAAGTACAAAATCGTTTTCTACCGGCCCCAATCTGTCTGTTCTTTTCAGACGATTTATCTCGCAGCTATGTTCTTTTCTTTTTTTTTTTATTCTTTTTTTTTTTTTTTTTTTTTTTTTTTTTATCAGGATTACGATTACGATAATAAAAAATTGTTCGACAATTTTGACATTCTATAGCAGGGGTCTCCCAAACTTTTTCTGTCGCGGGCCAAAAATTGAAAAAAAAAAAAAAAAGTTTGACGGGCCAAGAAAATTTTTTCTAAAATTTTAAAAACAAAATACAAATATTACAATTTAAATATGTTAATGAGATGAATGAAATCGAGATTTCATTTTTAAAAGTTCCTTATAGCGACAATCGAAGTGAGAACCTCACTATAAGGAATCACAAATGCTCATCTGTCAGTCTATTTCTGAAATAATTCTTTTCAAGATTCATAGTTGAAAACATTTGTTCACATATATTAGATGAAGCAAACATAGCACTGATTTTCTGGCCGTGAGATATTGAATTTGGGAAACCTAGTTTTGATATTGATTTGTAAAACTCTAACTTTGGCATATTTAGAAACAACTGCTGGAGATGATTGTTAGAATGTAACTCAATTAATTCAACTTGCAAATCCTTTCCGATTGAAAGCTGTCTGTGCTTGCTATTTCCGTCGATTTAGGTTTTTTAGAACAAAAATAGAGAAAGTAAAAAGATCATCAGTCCTTTGAAAAAAGGAAGAAAAAAAAAATAATATATAATCAAAGTAAAAAAGGCGATGGATATATAAAGTATAAATTTATAATTCTTTTAATTTGCCTCGGACCGGAAAATTAAAATTCTATCCGCGGGCCGGATTTGGCCCGCGGGCCTTAGTTTGGAGACCCATGTTCTATAGTATGTTCGCTTGGCGTTCGGTACCACAGGTATCGGGTTCAAATCCCGGCTTTGCCCGTTCGGCCCGTTAAATTCACGGCCTATTATAGGGCCTGAATGGCCGAGTGGCTAACGCTCTGGCGCTCAGTACCACTGGTTTCGGGTTCGAGTCCCGGCGGTGCCATGGATGTTTGTAGTGGTTCGGAATCCACTTTAAACTGTAGGTCCCGGTCCTAACAGGATCGTAGAGCGTTGCGGGGGCCTTGTTACTCCGCGTCCGTGGCGGCTTTTGGTATCCCAGGCTTCAGGTTCGAATCCTGGCGGTGGCATGGACGTTTGTGAGTGGTTCGGAATCCACGTTAAACTGTAGGTCCCGATCTGTTTAGCCCAAAGTGTGCACAAGAAGACCGTAGAGAGCCAAACCAAACCGCGTCCGTGGCTTATCTTCAAGTTACACGCGCCCCCTGGGTCATGCAAAGTGAGTACGTCTGTGCAACGTTTGCTTTAAGGCATCCAATACCAAGCTGTCTAAGTGTTTGCCAGCTGCATTAGGAAAAAAGAAAAAAAAAAGTTAGCAAACTTAACTTCTTTTTTACTTTTTTCTTTTCTCTAAAGCACTTTATGATAAAATGGGTTACATGGTCTAAAATGTTTCTTCTCTTTCTTAGTTTGTTTTTCAATTTAAATTTCAATGGGCTGCTATAGATAAGTAACCATCTATATTATAGATCTATAAATAATATAGAGGCTTACTAAAGGCCTATAGATATGCAATAAAAAAGTGAACATTCTATGAAAGGCATAACATTCCATGATTTACTCTCGGTCCTGAATAGTCGAGTGTCTAGCACTCGGTCCACAGGTTTCGGGTTCGAGTTCCACTTTATGTCGTATGTCCCTGTCTCATATGACTCTACAAGCATCAAGCACCCCGGTCAGATTTCTCAACCATATCATTCCCAAACTGTAAGGGAGCAATTCAGCTCTAGGCACAGTGATGTGGTGTGGTGTGGTGTGGTGTTGTGTAGTAGTAGTAGTAGTAGTTGTGTGATACATTCTGTGACTTCTATTATTTATTATCTTTATTTCATTTTCTAACTGCAATTAAAAATTACGTGTACGAAAATATTTCTATTATATATTTCTATTTCTATAAAATATTATAGAACAAGTACAATTGAAGAACAAGAATAATAGCAATTGAATTAAAATGACTCTTAATAATTTAAAAAAAAATATTGTTAAAAATTTTTAAAAATAAAAAAATAAACGATAATAATAAAAAAAAAGAGTTAAAAAGTATGACTTGTAGAATGCAAAAAAAAAAAAAAAAAAATATATTTTTTTTAAAAAAGGGGGCAATTTCTTAATTTTTTAAATAAATAATTTTATGCTCAATATTATATAAATTTAATAAGTTGGTTCGATTTTTTTAGTAACTAAGCGTAAAAGTGATAAGTCAAATGGTTTTTATAATTTTTTTTTTTTTTGTGTGTGTTCATGCCTAAAATTATCCGTTCACAAATATGTACTGATCCGGGGCCTGAATGGCCGAGTGGCTATCGCTCTGGCGCTCGGTACCACAGGTTTCGGGTTCGAGTCTCAGCGGTGCCATGGATGTGTGTGGTGGTTCGGAATCCACTTTAAACCATAGGTCCCGGTCTAATAGGATCGTAGAGCGTTGCGGGGGCGTTGTTACTCCGCGTCCGTGGCTTATCTTCAAGTTACACGCGCCCCCTGGATCATGCAAAGTGAGTACGTCTGTGCAGCGCTTGCCTTAAGGCATCAAAGACGTCCATGTCTGTTTGCCAGCTGCATTGGAAAAAAATATATATGTACTGATCCAAATAGGCTTGCACATTTGATGTATTATTTCGAAAGCAAATCAATATTAGAAAGACATTTCATATCATGTTTTCAAAATCTTATGGCCAGAAAACCAGATTCTTTAGCGATAATGCACTAGCCTAGATCCAGTGTTCCTATCTACAATATTCCATATCTGTCAAAAAATGTGTGTTCTATTTTAAAATTTCTCTCAACAATGTCGATGTTGTGGTTACTAAATAACACATTAAAATGTTCAAGCCTATTTGAAGGGCCTGTTGGTTTAGTGCAGGGGTCTCCAAACTACGGCCCTCGGGCCAAATCCGGCTCGCCAGTATCAGCAATCCGGCCCGCGGCAACGAATAGCTCATTGTTGCTATTTTAAATAAAATAAATTTATCTTTTCTGTTTAGTTGCTGTTTTAAATAAATTTACCTTTTCGAAGCACATTTCTTCGGCTACTGCAATTACGCATTCTTTGATCATTTTTCCACCGGTGAATGGTTTTCCACGTTTTGAGATTTCAAGAGCCACACGTAAGCTGGCACGAGTTGATCGATACACACAATAGTAATTGTAGTAATTGAACAAACAAATTCAACAAGCGTATGCTCGCTCAGAGCGTGTACTCGGCGACTAGTCTAAGAATTATAGATAATGGCAGAAAACTTAAAACGGTTTTGGCCCTCGGTAGCTACTGGAGTAAACAGTATGGCCCTAAGGCAGGAAAGTTTGGAGACCCCTGGTTTAGTGTGTAGTGCTCGGTGCAGAGTTTTCGGGTTCGAATCCCGGCGGTGCCATGGATGCTTATAGTGGTTCGGAATCCACTTTAAGCCTTAGTCCCTGTCTAATATGGCTGTAGAGCGTTAGACGAAGGCCTGACAACCCTGCCCCCTAAAAAGTCAGCGTCATAGAGCCAATTTAGACTCCTACTTACGGGAGTCCATCAAAACAGAAGCTGCCCCCGCTTTCTCACCTTCAGGAGATCACATGGGTTCTTGACTTAAGGAATTAAAAGAGTTGGGGATCTCGGAAAGTGACGAGAGAGACTGGCAACTGGCAACTGGCGTACCGATTACGGAGTACCAACAGGGGAAATACCCCTTAAACCTCCTCATCTTAATTAATAGAAATGCTTTAAATTTTAATTGGCTGCTTAATTAGTTTAGTGAAAATACAAGATAAAGTTTCTAAAAATTCAAGTTAAATGGTACTCAAAAAGGAAAAATACTAATAAAAATAAAAGTAAGGTACAAAATAAAAGAAATTAAAAATAAATTAAGTTCAGTACAATTAGGGACCAGTTGTCGATGCCAAAATAATGAAAAAGTAAACAGAGTTATTACAAACTCATATAACCAGGTAAACAGGGAAAATTATGCTGAACGGTGAGAGCAATGTAGGTTGATCTGCAAGGTAAATAATTAGTCCACACACAAAAAAAAAGGCCAATATCAGGACCGTATTTTTATAGTTTTTCATTTTATAAATATTTTATTTTATTTTTATATTTATATTTTTTTATTTATTTATTTATTTTTTTTTTTTTTGGTTTTATTCCATCCTTTTATTTTCCTAACAAAAAAAAGGGGTAAAAAAGCGTACAATAAAAACCTAACTGTTCACAAGCCGTTAAGAAAGGATTAAGGTGCACAACGTAGCAAAGATATAAAAATTGTGAATTGTGCCGAATTCGAACCCTCAACCTTACGGTCGGGAGTCCGTCACCTTACCTCTGCGCCAATTCGTTTTGTTTACTAATAGAGCCGCGAAAACTTTTAAAGCCAAACGACTCCTCAGATACACAGTGAGTTAATTGGTCTCAGTGGACGTAAGATTACAGTAAATCCACTCCATTACCTGAACTCGCGATCGCTTGTTCAGAATAACAGCCATGATGTCTCTTAACTCTAGGAAAACAATCATAGGAGACGTCGTAAACAGCCCTTGGGCGTTTCTGCGAACTTTTCACACCAGGGTGATAGGTAGGCAGGTGACGGATTAACTCATTGCTAATCTGAGGACATTTTTCTAGAAAATTCTTAGAAATTTTGAGTATATAATTTGGAATAGGTTCGACGTCTAGATCTCTATGAATGATCTTTCGACGAACGAACCATGGCACATCAGCAATCATAGCCAGGTGTTTATTCCACTAGCTGTGAAAACTTTAAAGCTTCTGCAGTCGGAACAAATGAAATGACAAACAAATCACTGAAAAGTATTAGTATCTTGCAGAGCCTGGGAAAAAATTATCAAAGAGAGCGGCTATATACATACACACTTTTTTTTCCCCCAATGCAGCTGGCAAACAGACATGGACGTGTTTGGATGCCTATAAGGGCTGCACCGATGTTACTCACTTTCCATTACCCAGGGGGCGCGTGTAACTTGATGGTAAGCCACGGACGCGGAGTAACAATGCTCTACGATCCTATTAGGACCGGGACCGACGGCTTAAAGTGAATTCCGAACCACTACAACACCCATGGGCAAAGCCGGGATTCGAACCCGATACCTGTGGTACCGCACGCCAGAACGCTAGCCATTCGGCCATCAGGCCCCTATACATATACACTCAAGAGCCAAAAAATTATGACCACCTGTCAATAACGAGTTGGCCCACCTTTGGCGAGCAACACAGCTTCAACCCGCCTTGGCATGGATTAATACCACCACTTAATACCAGTTAAATACCACTTCCACCTGATCACGTGCCTTCCACGTCATCCAGGCGAGTTCATTGAAAAATGTAGGGGTGGTCATAATGTTTTGGCTCTTGAGTGTATATATATGGCCGCTCTCTTTATTTACATATATATATATAGAGAGAGAGAGATAAAATAGATTTTGATTAGGTTAGAAAATAGCTTTTGTTTAGGTTGATAATTTTTTTGCAATCAAATTATATTAAAATGGATAAAATTTATAAATCAAATTTAAAAAAAAAAAAAATTGGTAGGAGATTAATAAAAAAATTATTGGAAAAAAAAAAAAAAAATAAAATAAATAGATAACAGAGAATTGAAAAAAAAAAAAAAAAAAAACTTGAATTAAAATTCCATTTTAATAATTTTGAATTCACAGAGTAGATAAATTAATTCAATCACAAGGTTGTTTCGACAGTGACCATTTTTTTGGTTTTACTGATAAAGCCAATAAGGTTATCTCAACAAGAGGTTCATAAAAAAAAATTTAAAAAAAAAGCATTCACAGCACCAACTCCAAATTCATGTAGTCAAGGTACTACTGATTCAAAATATTTTAATAGCCGTTATAATATATCAATCGATAAATCCAAGACATATAATAAAATATATAGCTTATACCAGGGGTGGCCAATACAAATGTTCTTGTGGGCCACTTTGGAAATGCATCTTAACTCCTCGGGCCGCATATAAAATTATACACTCAAGAGCCAAAACATTATGACCACCCCTACATTTTGCAATGAACTAGCCTGGAATGACGTGGAAGGCACGTGATCAGGTGGAAGTGGTATTTAACTGCAGCTGGAGAGTCTGAAGAATCATTCTTTCACTTACTTTGTGATGGGAAAAGCTGCGGATCTAAGCATATGAGGAGATAGAGGGCAAGATAGAGGGCAGACTGTAATGGCTCGAAGGCTCGGAACAAGCATTTCCGAAACTGCACGAATCGTGGGTTGTTCGTGATCTACAGTTGTTAGTACTTATGCAAAGTGGATGAATGACGGTGAAACCAGCAGTAGACGACATGGTGTTGGACGTTCACACGCTATCAAAGAAAAAGGTCGTCGGAGACTGTCTCGCATGGTGAAGCAAAACCGGAGCCAGACAGTGGCTCAGCTGACAGCCCAATACAATGCAGGGCCAAGTAGAATAGTATCGGAGCACACTGTTCAGCGGACACTGTTGGATATGGGACTACGCAGCAAACGTCCTACTCGTGTGCCTTTGCTGACCAAGCGTCATCGCCAACTGCGCCTGCGCTGGGCCCGGGAACATCGTGACTGGTCCATGGATCAGTGGGAGAGAGTTGCCTGGTCAGATGAATAACGGTTTTTCATTCATCACGCCGATGGCCGTGTCAGGATACGCCGTCTTCCAGGCGAACAGTTGCTCCCTCAATGTACAGTAGGTCATACACAGGCCGGTGGTGGCGGAATTATGCTTTGGGTATTATCTCTTGGGCGTCTCTGGGACCCGTGGTTGTAGTAGAGCAGACCATGAATGCTACAGGGTATCTGAGCATCATTGCGGATCAGTTGTACCCATACATGGCCTCTGTTTTCCCAGCTGGGAATGGAATGTTCCCACAGGACAACGCCTCTTGTCACATGGCTAAAATTGTGTTGGAGTGGTTCCAGAAACATGATGCTGAATTCCAGTTAATGTCCTGGCCGCCTAACTCCCCTTATCCCAATCCGATAGAACACATTTGGGATGTCCTGGAACGGCAGCTCAGAGTTCAAAGACCACCAATTCGCAATATCTCGGATTTGCGTGACCGTTGCTTAAACATCTGGTACAATCTGTCTCCGGCCATCTACCAAGGACTTATGGCATCCATGCTAAGGCGCGTTGAAGCTGTGTTGCGCGCCAAAGGTGGGCCAACTCGTTATTGACAGGTGGTCATAATGTTTCGGCTCTTGAGTGTATATCCCCATATTACATTTAGATCCACTATAGATCTTTTTTGGAGTGAAAAATTGAAACAGAATGAGCTATTATTTTTGTGTTTACTATTATTCTTACACGTAAACATAGATGATATAATAATAATGATACAAACCCCACAACTGGGTGTATCTAAGGATGGTCACTACATCATTGAGTTCACTTAAAAGTGAAAAATCGAACCTGATATATTAGATGTTCCAAGATGAGCGCGCTTCTTGAGTTCGCAGAATATAATTTAATTATTCGGCGAACTCATAATTGCAAAGTCATAATAAAACAGGCAATATCTGTCCTGTATTCGCAAGAATATTATTTTAAAGTCATTAAGTTAATTATTAAGTTCATTTTTTCTCATCATTTCGACAGTAAATTTTTGAATATAGGAATGCACACATAATGCATTTTTTTAATACATTGGTTTTCACCTTTGGACATTATAAAATAAATATATTTTGTAAAAAGTGTGATAAATCCTCACGGGTCAGAAAAATGTTCAAGGCGGGTCGTGGGTTGGCCACCCGTGCTCTAAGGGTTTCGAGACACAACGTTTTTAAGATGTTTTTGAAAAATCCTTGTTTCTCTCAACATACCACAGATATTTGTCACGAATTTTTTATGGCTTATACTCTAATCATTTCTAAGACAATAAAAACAACAACATCATCAATAATTCAAGACGTTACACACAATAATAATAAGTTCTTACATTTATTTAGCTACCGAAACTATTTTTAAGTATTCCAGATAACTTCATTGACGTGCATTGCAAAAATAAAAAAGGACTCAGCCATACGACAGAGAGATTTTATAAATAAAATACTCCATGGATATAAAACATATTTGCTTCTCCAAAAAATTCACCCTGTGTTGTCATTGACACATATTCGATTTAATTTTTAATTTCTGCTAGCAGGTGGTATCTCAGCAGATGGTTTGCAAACGTCAGAGATGATCCATATTAATACTTGACATGTTTAAACAGGCTTTAATAGTTGGTTTTTCTTCTTAACAATATTCTGGCCGATGTTATCTATTCTGGTAGACTTATGGGCAATTAAGATCTATTTTTATGGTTGAGATATGCAGTTGCTTTATTTCAATATCGTAGTATAAATACGACTTGATAAATTTAATCGCATTTACACATCAGCAGCTATTTCGTAGTTATTTTTAATAATGAAATATTCGTATATTTACTTTTGAATGTGCAACATAAAGATATGTCAGAACAAATTTAGTATGCACCTAAAATTCATAAAGATATATATATTTAGCCTTCAATTCTAAAACAAATCTTAGCAATTCAGAATATCAGTTTTATTGGGATCAAACTAAATTAATATGGGTTCAATAATTAAATTTAAAAAAAAAATGGAATGAAATTTAAACATTAATGTAAAAGTTTGATTTAATTTATACCGATTAAAGGAAGTTTATTAATTTCTGTCAATGAAATATTGTTCTAATTTCGATAGTATTATATAAGACTATTTCATGTGATATTCCATCCAAAATTTCCATGGTAGTTTGAAAATTCTCTGAAAAAAGTATTCTTTTAAAACATATTTTATAGCTAAAAAACAAATCAAAACACAATTATAAAACCTACTAGCAGAACCCGGCATATATTATCCTGTAAACATTTTCATAGACATCGTTGGAACTGTATATTAGATGAAATGCTGTAACACCCTCTGGTGGAAAGTAACACTAAAGTGGATAGCGAGAAAATATTTTCCACACTCGAATACATTTTTTTACCAATATTCATAGTGATTGGTTGAACGGTATAGAAGATGATATACTGCGGTACCATCTAGTGCAGGGATGGGCAAACTTTTTCGGTCGCGGGCCAAAAATCGAAAAAAAGAAGTTTGGCGGGCCAAGATACATTTTTCTAAAATTTCAAAAACAATATACAAGTATTACAATTTAAATATATCAATGAGATGAATGAAATTGAGATTTCATTTTTAAAAGTTCCTTATAGTGAGGTTCGAAGTGAGATGCACTGATTCTAAGGAACGAGGCTAAATGCTCGTCTGTCAGTCTGCTTCTGAAATAATTCGTTCTAAGGATCACAGTTGAAAACACTTGTTCACATATATGAGATGAAACAAACACAGCACTGATTTTCTGGACGTGAGATATTAAATTTGGGAAACTTACTTTAGATAATGATTTGTAAAACTCTTTACTTTGGCATATTTAGAAACAACTAATTGAGATGATTATTAGATTGCAATTCAATTAATTCAACCTGCAAATCTGACCTCACTGCTTCACAATTTACGGTGAAAGGCATGGTATCGATCTACGTTTGTATTGATTTATGTTTTATAGAACAAAAATTGAGAAAGTAAAAAGATCATCAGTCCTTTGAAAAAAAGGAAGAAAAAAAAAATTTAATCAAAGTAGAAAAGGAGATGGATATATAATATATAAATATACATTTCTTTTAATTTGACTCGAACCAGCCTCGAAATTTACCTCGAATTAATTAAATTGTAATACTTGTATATTGTTTTTAAAATTTTAGAAAAATTTATCTTGGCCGCCAAATTTTTTTTTTTTTTTTTCGATTTTTGGCCCGCGACCGAAAAAGTTTGTCCTTCCCTGATCTAGTGGTAACTTAAAATAAAGGGGATTTTATAAAAACATTCTCAATGTTTTGTCAAACACACACAAAAAATTTCGTCAAATTCGTTCAAGCCGTTTAGGAGGAGTTCAGTGACAAACACGTGTATAGACGAATTGCATATATAAAAATATATCGATTGTAGCGCCACCTAGGTCCGATTGGGGATCTAAGCCATCCAGGGACCCACTCAAACACATACAAGAAATTTCAATAAATCGGCTCAACCGTTTAGGAGGAGTTCAGTGACAAACACATGTACAGAAGAATTATATATATATATAAAGATTTAAAAGAAAGACTACTATAACACTGAAACTTAATCAAGAATCAAAATGAACTTGCTTAAAGAATCAAAATGGAGATTTTTTTATTAAAAATAATGCAAAATAAAGAATTAGCAAGTGAGAAATTCTTTTTCAATGATTCTAAATTCAAGTTTTTTGTGCAAGCCATCCTTAGAATACGTCCATTTTACTTTAAAAAAATAATTTGCAGCTTTTTTTTTTTGAAAGATTTTTCAGATTTTTATAAAAAATTATAACAATACACATGATCCATCATTAATTTAACGAAATTTAAATTTTTTTTATATTTATATTTTATTTCATGTTTTTCTTTATTACACAAAAGATAGATAATATATCATTGTCAATAAAGAATGTGCTAGTTTGAAATAGGATATTTCTATTTATGTAATTTTTTAAATCTCTGCCGTATTTATTTTAAAAAAAATGTCCCATTTTAAAATTGCATTGAACAGGTGTGTAGCAGATGTGTGGTTGCAGTTAACAGTGCAAAAGATTTGATTGTTGCCACATAATGTACTAAAATGTGCAAATATGTTGTTGTATCAACACATATTTGTAAACCAGCATTTTTAGCATTAATGAAATCATTTAAAACATCAATAATAAAAACATTTTAAATATAAATAAAACTATTTTAAATATAATTAATAAAACATTTTAAATATAAACAAAAATATTTTAAATATAAATAATAAAAACATTTAAAATATAAATAAAAATATTTTAAATATAACTAATAAGTGATTTTAAATATCAAAATAATTTAGTGAACAAACATTTTTTAATTTAAATCAATTAAAAGATCATAAATAAAAACATTTTAAATATCTTTAATTAAAATATTTTAAATATAACTAATGAAAACATTCTAACTATCAAAATAATTTTGTGGACAGACATTTTTAACAGAAATAAAATTATTTAAAACATCATTAATAAAAACATTTTAAATATCTTTAATTAAAATATTTTAAATATAACTAATGAAAACATTCTAAATATCAAAATAGTATTGTGGACAGACATTTTTAACATAAATAAAATTATTTAAAACATCATTAATAAAAACATTTTAACTATCTTTAATTAAAATATTTTAAATATAACTAATGAAAACATTCTAAATATCAAAATAATTTTGTGGACAGACATTTTTAATATAAATAAAATTATTTAAAAACATCATTAATAAAAACATTTTAACTATCTTTAATTAAAATATTTTAAAAATAACTAATGAAAACATTCTAAATATCAAAATAATTTTGTGGACAGACATTTTTAATATAAATAAAATTATTTAAAACATCATTAATAAAAACATTTTAACTATCTTTAATTAAAATATTTTAAAAATAACTAATGGAAACATTCTAAATATCAAAATAATTTTGTGGACAGACATTTTTAATATAAATAAAATTATTTAAAACATCATTAATAAAAACATTTTAACTATCTTTAATTAAAATATTTTAAAAATAACTAATGAAAACATTCTAAATATCAAAATAATTTTTGTGGACAGACATTTTTAATATAAATACAATTATTTAAAACATCATTAATAAAAACATTTTAACTATCTTTAATTAAAATATTTTAAAAATAACTAATGAAAACATTCTAAATATCAAAATAATTTTGTGGACAGACATTTTTAATATAAATAAAATTATTTAAAACATCATTAATAAAAACATTTTAACTATCTTTAATTAAAATATTTTAAAAATAACTAATAAAAGATTTTAAATATCAAAATAATTTTGTGGATAGATATTTTTAACATAAATAGAATTATTTGAAACATCAATAATAAAAACATTTTAAATATCTTTAATTAAAATATTTTAACTATAACTAATAAAAGATTTTAAATATCAAAATAATTTAGTGAGCAAACATTTTTTTAATTTAAATCAGTTAAAACATCATAAATAAAAACATTTTAAATATCTTTAATTAAAATATTTTAAATATAACTAATGAAAACATTCTAAATATCAAAATAATTTTGTGGACAGACATTTTTAACCTAAATAAAATTATTTAAAACATCATTAATAAAAACATTTTAAATGTCAAAATAATTGATAAATAAATACTCTTTGACTAATGTCTTTTGCGCTTGGTTAGTACAATAATCTAAAATACTAAAACTTTTATTCAACTTCTATAATATCACGCATCAAATTTCTTATTTACTTTTATAGTAAACAATATTATTTTTTTTGATACAATTAATCGTGAAAAAAATATATTTTAGATTCGAGCGTTTTGTGTGTAAGTTGGCCAAATGCAGTGAATACATGCTATATTCAAAATTTCTATTCTAAATTTTCATACATAAAGTTTGTTGCCGAACAATTTTTTAGATAAGATACTCTGTTTTTATTTTGTCTTTTTTTTTTTTCTATTCACTTTTTGTTTATTTTTTTATTTTCAGTCATTTTTGTTTTTTTCAGTTTACAGAAAACCAAATCACTATAAATGATAAAAACAAAAATAGTTCTTCAATTCTGCTGAATGATTTTGCTTTACCTGAATAATGTATGGACTTTGATCAATACGTTGTTAAATGTTTTCTCTAATTTTTTTTGGTAGAGGTTTGATTTTGTTGTTGTTTACAGCAGAACATTTGTACAACAATAATAATCACGGGTAATCAGTTGTGGCGTGAGAGAAAATTAAATTATAAATAACTCACTGGTAAGAAATAAATTAATAGTTTAAAAAAACTAAAAAACACGCTTTTAGAGTTAATCAAACAAAAAAGTAAAAAATAATAGTTAACATAAGAATAAAATGACTGACGAGAAAATTAATGTTACTGTTCTAAAAGCGTGGGGTGCTCGATATCAATCGTTATAATTTTTCACTAGTTTCATTCTGGAATGCAGAGTTAGTTTAAAAATGTCACTCAAAGCACCCCACGCTTTTAGAACAGTGGCATTAATTTTCTCGTCAGTAATTTTATTCTTATATGTTAACTATTATTTTTTACTTTTTTGTTTGATTAACTCTAAAAGCGTGTTTTTTAGTTTTTTTAAACTATTAATTTATTTTTTACTTTTTAGTTTGATTAACTCTAAAAGCCTGTTTTTTAGTGTTTTTAAACTATAATATTTAAATGAGGTCCCGGTACTGAGGATTGGTTCTTACGATAATTTAATTGTGAGTAAAACAAAGGCTAAATGCGAATAGGTCGAGCCAGCCAGGATTCGAACAGGGAATCTCCTAATCCGCAGTCAGGTGCGTTATCCACGTAGATTTGAATGTCTGAAAGATGTCTGTAAAGGTTTCTTTGCAGTTTAAATAGTGTGTATGAGGAGAAACAGATCTCCAGGGTAAATGATGCGCCGATCAAGATGACTTTTCAAAGGCTGTGTGTTTTAATCACTACTCCTAGCGATCCTAATCATGATGAGATAATAAACTTATCAAACTATTTTATTGTCGTCGGTCCTTGATAAGTCCACAACGTTTAAATTAAATGTGATCGCTTAAAGCAGGGCAAAATCGAACCCAAAGAGTCAGTTACAAACATACATGCAAGTGAAACTAATAAAAGCGTATTAAAAACTTAACCAACGATGTGATTTTTTACGCAGGCTGCCATGGAACTGTAGAAAAAGCCTTTTTGTGATCAGTACAATGAGTTAAAAGTGCAGTCAAAGTACGATCAGTACAATGAACCAGTACAAGATGATTCAAGACCCAATTCAGTTGAAAGATGATTCGAGTGTAAATATCAAAAACAAGACGTAACAGGTGATGTAAGGACAAGCAGAACGCGTGCAGTGCTAGACAATAATAATGCGTCGTTAAAGACAATCTCTGCAAGTGTTCAATCAGGTTTTCAAGACAATTCAAGTCCGTACGTGCAATATGGCTAAAAGAAATCCTTTGAACAGCTTTGCACGTAGAATAATTGGCAAGCATAAGAATATTTTTAACATAAATAAAATCAGTTAAAACATCATTAATAAAAACATTTTAAATATCATTAATAAAAGCACTTTAAATATTATTAATAAAATTCTAAATAGTATTAATAAAACAATTTCAAATATCATTAATAAAAACATTTTAAATGTCAAAATAATGTTGTAAACAAACATTTTTAATATAAATAAAATTATTTAAAACATCATTAATAAAAACATTTTGAATGTCAAAATAATTGATAAATAAATACTGTTTGACTCATGTCTTTTGCGCTTGGTTAGTACATCAATCTAAAACACTAAAACTTTGTTCAACTCTTATAATACCACGCATCAAATTTCTTATTTGCTTTTATATTAAGCCTTATTATTTATTTTTTATTAAATTATTCATGAAATAAATATATTTTAAATAATTTTCGAGTGTTTTGGTTGTGTGTGCAACCAAATTGTAGTGATTGTATACTAAACTTAGTATTTCTATTCTAAACTTTCGTACACGTATGACATTGTACATTTTTTATATAAGGTTGTCTCTTTTTACTTCGTTTTTTTTTTCTATTTACTTTTTGTTTTTTGTTTTACTTTGAGTAATTTTTTTTCAGTTTACAGAAAAACAAAATCACGATAAATGATAAAAAAACAAAAGCATGGCTTCAATTCTACTGAATGATTTACTCTGACATAATTGGACTTGGATCAATGTATTTGATCATTGTAAATGTTTCCTCTCTCTCTCTCTCTCACTTTTTTTTTCCCCCGTAATTGTTTACAGCAGAACATTTGTTCAACTCTGGCGCTCGGTACCGCAGGTTTCGGGTTCGAGTCCCGGCGATGCCATGGGTGTTTGTAGTGGTTCGGAATCCACTTTAAACCCTAGGTCCCTCTCCTAACAGGATCGTAGAGCGTTGCGGGGGCATTGTGACTCCGCGTCCGTGGCTTATCTTCAATATTACACGCGCCCTCTGTGTAATGCAAAGTGAGTAGCGTCTGTCCAGTGCTTGCCCTAAGGCATCCAAAACCAAGCTGTCTAATTGTTTGCCAGCTACATTAGAACAAAAAAAAAAACATTTGTACAACAACAATAATCACGGTTAATCAGTTGGGGCGTGAGAGAAAATTAAGTTATAAATAACACACTAATGGTGTGGAAATAATGGTGAATGGTGTGGAAAAATAATGATGTGGAAAAATTCAAGCAACGATGTGATTTTTGAACAAGCTGCCCTGAAAATGTGGAAGAAGTTTTTTTTTTTTTTTTTTTCTTTTTCCGATCAGTACAATATAAGTACGAATCAGTACGATGAGCCAGTACAAGATGACTACTCAATTCAGTTGAAAAATGATTCGCGCCTGTTGTTGTTACTAATCCCCCTAGTGCAGGAAAGCCTACACCAGGTCCCAGAGACCCCGTCGCAGGCGACTGGTCCATGCGTATGGGTAATATGCAACTTCACTTTTCACGAGGGCTGAAGACTGACTTAACCTCAAGACAACACTCTATGTTCCTATTAGACCAAGGCCTACGGTTTAAAGTGGATTCTGAACCCCTGCAAACATTCATGTCACCGCCAGGATTCGAACCCGAAATCTGTGGTACCGAGCTCCAAAGTAATTCGCTTGTAAATATACAAAACAAGACGTAACAGGTGTTGTATAGTATGGACATGTAAAACGCGTGCAGTGCTAGACAATAACAAAGAGACAGATGAAAAGCGCCATTCAAGACAATTTCTGCAAGTTCAAGTCGGTAAGTGCAACATGGCTAAAAGAAATCATCTAAACAGCTTTGCACTTAATAGAATAATCGGCTAAGCATGAGAACAGGTGTACTACAAAATATTACGTCTCTTTTCTGAATTTTAGGCCTTCCGTGTGATTTCTCGAAAAGCAATGGGAAAACAAATAATTTTTTTTAAATGTTTTGTACGCCACTGTAGTTAGTTGTGTCAGATATTTCGTCTTCAAAGGCGTATCAGGGCCATGGTGGGACGAGGCCATCTGTCTACTGGCAGATTCCGAATCACGAGATGCTTTCTTTTTTGCGGTAGGTTTGCGAGCCCTATGCCCAACGCTCTACAATCATATTTGGTCAGGACCTACGGCTTAAAATAGATTCCGAACCACTACAAACAATCATGGTGACGGCGGGATTCGAACCGAAACCTGTGCCACCGAGTTCCAGAGCGCTAGTCACAATATGACTTTTTTATGACTTTTTTTTTGTTAACTTTCTTAATCTTCTTAGTTTTAATACAATTCGACCTTTATCAAAGTAGTGCCTGAATGGCCGAGTGGCTAGCGCTCTGGCGCTCGGTACCACCGGTTTCGGGTTCGAGTCCCGGCGGTGCCATGGATGTGTGTAGTGGTTCGGAATCCACTTTAAACTGTAGGTCCCGATCTAATAGGATCGTAGAGCGTTGCGGGGGCATTGTTACTCCGCATCCGTGGCTTATCTTCAAGTTACACGCGTCCCCTGGGTAATGTAAAGTGAGTACGTCTATGCAGCACCTGCCTTAAGGCATCGGAGACAATTGTCTAAGTGGTTGCCAGCTGCATTAGAACGAAAAAGAAAAAAAAACAAAAAAAAAAAAAACCTTTATCAAAGTCAGAAATGTGTTGGAAAGACATGGTTGCCTTCTTACACGAGGCATCACAACAACTTTTCACCAGGCAACAACGTGCAAATGCAATTTGTGTACGAGAAACCGGCTGAACAATTTCCTCATTTAAACACATTGTAGATGTCGCCTGCTTTGTCTTAATGTGCTGAAAAGTTAATCATTTGCATATCACAACACCTTCTTCCTGTCGTTTAAATTTCACGTCTGTAGTATGTCGCCTTTTTGGTATAGCAATTTTAGTGGCCAAAAAAGTATTAATAAATTCCACTTCTTTTTTATCTATCATTGATATGTTTGTTACATTGACATATTATTTTCAGTTTTTAAGAGGTTTTTCGAAACCAAACTCTTAAATCATGTTTCAGAGGTCGGAACTCGAAAGAAGAAAAATGCATATAAGAACAATTGCAGAAACTAAACATAAAATCATTTAACGGGCAAATTTCAAGAAGATAATACAAATAAGAAAAAACATGTCACAAAAAATGATTTCAGAAGAAAATTTATTTATTAGATTTTTAAAAAAAAATTTTTATTTTAGTCATTTATTAATGTTATTGAGAAATTTTCGTTTATTCAAGAAAAAATGTCTAAAAATGTTTCTCGTGAAAAAGAAAAAAAAATCAGAGAAAATGTCTGAAACAACAACTCATAACTCATCGTTATAGCGTGCATTGCAAAACATCTAGAAACAATTTGCTTCAAAAATGTCTGCTTCCATTTACATATAAATTTGTACATAAAAGCACTGAATAAAAATGAAAGAAGAAAGAAAACATATGTTACGAGAAATATGCATTATAACAGAAGACATATGCATCATACAAGGAATAAAAATTCTGTAGAAAGAAACGAATTCATGTTATAATAAAAAATAAGTTGCAAAGTTCTTTTCAAAATATGTGTTCTGATCATTTATGTAGAAATTATAAAATAAAGATATGAAATCTGTTGAGAAATAATTTAAAAAAAAATTAATTTAAAAATTAAACTGAATACGATTTCTTTTGGAAAATTTTATTTTCTTTGATTTCTTTTTTCTTTTATTGCCAGATGTTTATTTCAACTTTCGTGCTTCCAAATTTTCTTTTAATATATTGATATACTTTTTTATTCCATGGGTGGCAACACTGTTATTATATATTCCCTTTTCATAACTAATTTAATTAACTTTATTCTAAAATTTCTTTTGCCAGAATTTCGATTTAAAAAAAAGTCAACGACAGAAAGAAAAGAAAAAGAAAACCTGAAGCACTTTGTTTTTACATTAATAGTGATTCGGATAGTACAAACCAAGTGCTTTCATTCAGAAACAGATATTTGCCCCACACATTGATAATTTGACAATTTGACGATATTTGGCTAATAATTTGGCGACATAGCCAAGTTGTGCCCCACTGACATAGAAATACCAAAGAAAACCGCTAATGAAACTATTAACATTTAATATACTAGTATGTTTTGTGTGTGTGCAGTAATTTGTTTTTACATCACTAGTAATTCGGACAATATGCAAGCCAAGTGCTTTTTATTCACAAACAGATAATTGCACAACATTTTCCTGGAATTGATGAGCGAATGACGAGTAACAGATGGAATAAACTATGTACATCCGGTCCCAACATCGAATGAAAGTTGCAATAGGAGAGAATTTTCAGTTCGTAATCGAAACCAAAAGCTCAGTCGGAATGAAATTGAAGCGCTGACGTCAAAAACTGAAACTAGTCAAATTCCTGGATCTCCTCCCCCTCCCCCACCCCTATTATTAAACTGACGTCCCTAAAAATTGCAGCAAAGTTTGAGCTCTGCGGTTTATCTGAAACAGAGACGTTATTTTGAAACTCAGTGACAATCACCATGTACAAATTAAATAGATAATGTACAAATTAAACAAAATATACAAATTAAATAGATAATGAACTTCAATATTTTTTTTTTTTTTCAAGAGCTTTTTTATACAAAATATTTATTTACAAAAAATAGAATAAATAATGAATAATTTAGCAAAACAATTAATTTATTCAGAAGAAAGATTTATATAAAAATGTTCTAAAAGATCCTCTAGTCAGAAAATTTTAATTCAAAATGAAAATGAGATTTTTCAAGAAAATAGAATCGTTTAGATTTCTATAATTTTCTTTCACGAGGTTTTTTTTTTTAGTTTCTTTCACGGGATTTTTTTCATTTCTTTCACGAGCATTTTTATGCAAAATATTTATTTACAAATAACAGAATAAATGATAAGTAATTTAGCAAAACAATTTATTCAAAAGAAAAATTGATGTAAAAATGTTCTGAAAGATTGTGTGGTCAAACAATTTTAATTCAAAGTGAAAAATGAGATCGTTTAGATATCTATAACTTTTTTATTTTTTAAGATTAATTCTATATGTTTTGTTCTTACATTTAATTCTAAATTTTATGGGCAACCTGTATATCAGACCATCGCACTCCAATTTATATGATTTTTATTTACTTATTTGTTGTATATTGTTACGAAAACAAGATTAAATAAATTAATAGTTTAAAAAAACTAAAAAAAAACACGCTTTTAGAGTTTATCAAACTAAAAAGTAAAAAATAATTGTTAACATAAGAATAAAATGACTGACGAGAAAATGAATGTCACTGGTCTAAAAGCGTGGGGTGCTTTGTACGACATTTTTAAACTAACTCTGCATTTCGGAATGAAACTATTAAAAAATTATAACGATTGATATTGAGCACCCCACGCTTTTAGAACAGTGACATTCATTTTCTCGTCAGTCATTTTATTCTTATGTTAACAATTATTTTTTACTTTTTAGTTTGATAAACTCTAAAAGCGAGTATTTTCAGTGTTTTTAAACTATAATACTTAAATGAGGTCCCGGTACGGAGGACTGGAACTATAGTTCTCACAATAATTTAATTGTGAGTAAAACAAAGACTAAATGCGAATAGGTCGAGCCAGCCAGGATTAGAACAGGGAATCTCCTGATTCTTAGTCAGGCGCGTTATCCGTTGTGCCGCTGTCCCACGTTGGTTTGAATGTCTTTACTGAATACTTTCATTCTACACGGGTTAAATTGCTCTTCATAAGTTAAAATAAAATCCCTAATCCTGGCGATCCCAATCATGATGAGATAATAAACTTATCAAAATATTTTAGTGTCGTCGGTCCTTGATAAGTCTACAACGTTTAAATTAAATCGGATCGCTTAAAGTAGGGCAAAATCGAGCCCAAAGAGTCAGTTACATACATACAAACAAACAAACATACAGGTGAAACTAATAAAAGCGTATTAAAAAGAAAGCTAGTTTACAATTTGGATTTTTGTATTGTAATAAAAAAAAAAAAACACATCCCTAAAAGGTAAGAACCATTGTTTTACAAGAAACTTTTTATCACATTGATGACTCAAACATTGTTACATCATGAAAAAAATAAATAAATAAAAGATTACAAAGATTAATATTTTCAGTGATAAACATTGGCAAACGTTGTGAAATACCGAAAAAAATAAATAAATAAAATTAAAAGAATTAAATAGATATAGCGAGGAAAAGGATTATATAATTTCATTTTTTTTTTTATACGGGAAACTTTTACTTTTATTTTAGTTAAATAAATTCCATACACAATGTCATTGTCCTATGACATTGTGATAGTGATAATAAAATGTTTATATCATTTTTTCAACAATTTTTGTATTAAATTTTTATTTTATCAGTTTATAAAATTATGGTTTAGAGCTCAAATGTAAAAATGCCTAAATTCAACAATTAATTTTGAAATTCTTTTTAAAACAGGGCTTTTGGGATTTCGAAATTAAAACATAGTTTACAATATCATCAATAGAAACCAAATGGTACTATTAAGTCCTTCTTTTTTTAAAGAACAATAAAAACAAAGAAAGGGGAAATTTTAATAATAACTTCTTTAAATTATATAGATATCACATTCCTATGGGAAGAAAATGTGTTTAGAAATGTTACGCCATAGTACCAGTGCTGCCATCTGCCGGATTTGCTACAGATCGATTTTACTTCCATTCGACCTGGAGAAAATCTGATTCTTGAACACTACAGAAATAATGAGGGTCTGATGGTCGAGTGGCTAAAGACTCCTTGCCACCGAAGCGACAGGCGACGACGCGACATGCGGCAGGCAAGAAAATTTTTTCGACCCCTTCACAGCGAAACCTCAGAAATAGCATTACGTCTAGTGAAGTTCCGCTTCGAGTTGAAAGTTGGTCGACTCGAAGCGGTGCATTTCAAACTGTTTCAGGCGAACGTGGTAAGGCTAGTGATTGGTCAACTCCTCACTCTTAAAGCCTCACGCCTCGGTGGGAACGAGCCTTAAAGCTCTGGGGCTTGGTACCACAGGTTTTGGATTCGAGTCCTGGTGGTTCCATGGATGTTCATAGTTCTTCGGAATCCACTTTAAACCGTAGGTCCCGGTCTAATAGGATCGTAAAGAATTGTGGGAGTAGTGTTACTCGTGTATGTAGCCTATCTTCAAGCTACACGTGCCCTTTGGGTAGTGCTAAATGAGTAACGTCGGTGCAGCCCTTGCACATGGCATAAAATGATAACTGTTTAAGTATTTGCCAGATGCATTAGAAAAATCAAGTGTTATATATATACATATATATATATATATATATATGTCTGAGTGTGTGTTTATATACATATATGTACAAGGTTATTCACAGGTCATGGAACAAACTTTGCGGTGTAGTATAGCTTACTGAAACATGTATTTTTTGTACAGGATTGTAGATTCGGAAGTGACACGTTAAGGAACAAACCAACGAAATTTTCATGACAGACAAGCACAATGTATACACAGCCAATACACACACACATATGTTTATATATCATCAGTGGCTCAACAGGCTCCTTGGTGGGCCAAGGCCTTCTGCCTGTTGGCAGATTTCGAGACAGGAGATATTTTCTTTTTATGATGTACCAGCCCATAAAAATTGGGCTGGGAGTAAATTGGGAGTTACGGTTTAAAGTGGATTCCAAACTACTATAAACATCCATGGCGCCGCCGGAACTCGAGCCTGAGACCTGTGGCACCGAGAATAAGAGAAAAATATATATCAAAATATATTGTATTTTAACTTATAGTTTATTGATGTAATTATTTTAGAGATTAAATTTTTGTGGTTTGTGCAATACTTATTAATTTTAATGTTCTCTTTTTTATATCTTTGAAACCAATGTGAGAGTTGTAAAAATTATTAGATAATTAATGTATAAATGTTATGTATAATGTTATTAGATAAATAATGTATAAATGTTATGTATAATGTTATTAGATAATTAATGTATAAAATTTCGACTTCAGATATTTTCTCTATTCTATTAGTGTAGTATGATCTATTGAACTTTCATAAACTGTTGCGATTTAGTTTTTTTATTATAGCGGCCTGAATGGCTAGCTCTCTGGCGCTCGGTACCACAGGTGTCGGGTTCGAGTCCGGAATCCAATTTAAACCGTAGGTTCCGCTCCAAATAGGATCGTAGAGCGTTGCGGGGAGCATTGTTACTCCGTGTCCGTATCTTCAAGTTACACGCTCCTCCTGGGTAATGCAAAGTGAGTAACGTCTGTGTAGCGCTTCCGTTAAGGCATCCAAGACCAAGCTGTCTAAGTGTTTGCCAGCTGCATTGGAAAGAAAAAAAAAGTTTTTATTATTTATTTATTTACTAAATTTTCTCATCCCCAGACAAAATCCTGGGTAGCTTTGTATGCGACGAAATGTTTATGACGTACAGAAAAAAAAAAAGTGAACTCTAAGAAAATTAACAGCTTGAACCTGGATCTGGATAAATAAAAAATTTATTTATTACGTGTAGCGCCATTTATACACGTGCTGCCATCTATGGAGAATTTAATATACTAATTTTATTATATACATGTGCATTGCGATATGTATTTTTATTTGCAGCAACGCCAGGATCACAGCACAAGTCAGTTGAGTATAATGAACATTTTTTTAATTTTTTTTTTTTGCAAATGATATTCTTCAACAAATATCTTCCAGTATTCCTAGCAACTAAACACCATTTTGTATTGTGATGATTATTTCAATACCCTTTCGTTGTAGTTTTTGGGTGTAAAAACATTTTGTGGTATCATTGTGAACCTCAATTTTACTTGTGGCTTAGATAATCGTGGTTTCACTAAACCAGGATTAATTTCACCTTGACCTTCTTGACAACCTCCTATTACAGGAGTCTTCAAAACCACCTATTCAAATGCATGCTTTGGAATACATCAGATTATGAGCTTTTGTGTTTGGACAAATATTATTTTTTTTATTTATACTTGCTTCATCTTTGGTGCTGAATTGGCTACATTAATAACCACTTGTTCTGCCTTGTTTTCTTTTTTATTAGTCCAATATCACTCTAAATGCACTAACCACAAATTTGTTGGGTATGATCTCAGATAGTCTGTATATATTTAACAAGTAATATAAAAAAAAAAAAAAAAAAAAAATTTAAAGTCAATTTCTACTTAGGTCAACAAAGAAAAAATTTATTTTATATTACTTTCACTCTATTTTTTGATTACTTTTTATTAATTAATTACATTTAATATAAATATGTATATACATATGACAGAATCACAATATTAAGTGGCAAAATAAAAATTTCTTTAATTTCATTTTTTTGAGAAAAATTCTTTCATTCTAAACACTAAGCCACAGCTGCTAACTCACTCTCGAAAATGGTTCGGTAATGTGACTCGCGTCCGTAGCATATCTTCAAACTACACGTTCTCCCTGGGTAGTGCTAAAAGTGTAACGTCAGTGCAGCCCTTTCTAATGGCATAAAGATAACTGTCTAAGTATTTGCCAGCTGCAATAGAAAAAAAAAAAAAAAAAAAAGATGGCGCCTGGTAGCGTATTGTACCAACAGCTCTCATGAACTTTTTAATGTACGTTAGACTGCGCCAGGTATAATTATATATACTAACAACAAGTCACCACAAATAAGGAAAATTAATAAATAATGAAAAAAATATATTCTTCAAATATTTCATAAGAAAGCTCCTTTGTAGAAAAACCGCTAAAAGGAACCTCCAGGAAAGAGTTTTGGAGATAAGTGCCCTGCATTTGAGTGTCATATGGGAGAAAACTCGGAAAACTCCCACCAGTCAGCCTAACTGTCGATGCGAATGTTTTGCAATCTTATCCTTCATATATAAGGTCAACATAAGTTTTTTTTTATTAAATTATTATGTTAATTATTATTAAATGTTTTTAAGAAGATTTTGGTTGCTATAGACCGTGGGTTGGGACATAGAGGATGATTCAAAGATCATGGGACAAACTTTTAGGGATTTACTAAGACATACATTTCTTATGCAAAAAAATATGATCGGATGTGACTCATAGAGGAACGAACACACTTTTAAACAAATTTCTCACAACAGCCAGCAGAATACGCCAATTAATAAAAGTCATTTGATGAGTTTCAAGTCCTCTGGTTGGCAACCCCTATTCGCATTCTGTTTTATCCTTACTCTGTGTTTGCAACTTTGTTTTCATTTACCAGACTCCAGTTGACTCAGTTGAGGATCTCGTTGCTCGACTACGCAATGCAGCTGCAACTGTGCGCAAAACGCCTGACATCTGTTCGCCAATCACTCTTTCGACGCCGCCAAGCATGTATGACTGTCGGCGGTCGCAATTTTGAGCATTCATTGTAAAAATTGAATCAAATAAACCCTTTGAAATGATGCTATTAATAAACGATTTTATTTATGTAGGATTTGTTTGTGTGGTAATCAGCTGGCGGCGACACATCACGGTTGCTTGTCTTTGACAGAGCCTGTTTACAGTGGGGGGGAGTATTCAACTTTGAACTCTGACCCCAGGAGAAGGGGCAGAGATCCCCGTAGATGAAGAAAGGGGAGAAGAGCGCTGGGGGACAACGAGAGGGGAGCGAGATTGGGGCAGGCTGCGTCAAGCAGCGAGAGAATATGTTTAGCACTTAAATAATAACTAATTTAAATATCATTGTAAAATATTGGGTCATTAAATGGCTTTATTTAAAGAAACATCGCATTATTTTATTGTGTCTGTCAAATCCCCTAGACACCCACTGCAAAAGTCCGGCTATTGTTAGACTGGTAGAGAAGTCTACAAAAACTGTGGACTCGACCGGGATGAATCTATTAGAAGCGGTTGAAGTCTACATTTTTTTTTTTTTTTTTTTTTTTTTTTTTTTTGTATTCGTGCTTGAACGAGGCAACGGCAACGGACGTTTCTCCATTTGGTCCTTACATTGCTATACAAAAGATGTATGTTTTAGTTAGCTGTACCACCCCTCAAAGTGTATCCATGTATCCAAAGTGTATCCATGTATCAAAGTGTATCCATCCCATCCAATCACCCTGTATACCAAATGTAATAAAGCCCAGTGTGACTGACAGATCTTTTTCTTATTTTTCTAAGAATAGAGTAGATTCTCGGCCAGAAGAAACATTTGAATCTAAATTTCCACTATTCACGGCGTCGGCAAAATATTGCAAAACCCTTATGACGATAAGCGGAAACGGATAAAATCTGATACAAAAAATCATTGAGATCTTGAGCTATTTTTATATTTTCTAAAAATAACTCGGAGATCTTTGGAATCCTTCAAGTGATTTCCCAGACGTCAAAAGGTTGCAGGTTCGTCTCCACTTCAGTCTTTGGCCGTTGCCTTGACGCAGAGAGACAGAAAACGTGACGCGGAACAAATTCCGATATCGATATCAATTTTTTGTACTACGCAGATCGAGTGGTGATAGCGTAGAGTGCTATCACCGCAGACGATAACTTTGCTACGCTCGGCCTCGTGAATCTTGAACCCCGCCAATTTATCGTTCGAAAGTTTGTTGCCACAAGGCCATTGGTTCGAATGCAATTAAAGTGAGTGAATTTTGCAATAGATTTGACATAACATAATTTATCATATAAATTTCATATGATAAATTATGAACAGATTCATATAAATTTTATTGAACAGATTTGCTGTGAATTTAGGGTTTCACAATTTTTTTTTCTTTCAAATTATTTTTTGATAAATATCTTTTTTTTCTCTAATGCAGCTGGCAAACTTTTTAGACATGGACGTCTTAAGGCAAGCGCTGCACAGACGTTACTCACTTTACATTACCCAGGGGGCGCGTGTAACTTGAAGATAAGCTACGGACGCGGAGTAACATGCCCCCGCAACGCTCTACGATCCTATTAGACCGGGACCTACGGTTTAAAGTGGATTCCGAACCACTACACACATCCAGGGCACCGCCGGGACTCGAACCCGAAACCTATGGTACCGAGTGCCAGAGCGCTAGCCACTCGGACATTCAGGCCCCTTTTTGATAAATATATAGCTGCATATTCTTCTTCTTCAATGGTACAACTAGGGATTGCAATACCGGTATACCGGAATACCGAATACCGGTATTTTGGGCCATTTGTACAATTTTGCAATACCGGTATTCACAAGTTTAAATACCGTCTTTTCGGGTTTTACTAGAAATTTAGAAATCTTATCTGTGAAAAATTCTTATTCATAATTTTTATCTGTGAAAAATTCTTATTCTTATCTGTGAATTCTTATTCAGAATTCTTATCTGCAAACTAGAAATTCTTGTCTGTGAAACAAGGTTGCAGTTGTGAAGAAAGTGCGTAATATTTCGATAGTGTTTAAATTGGTGAGTTTGTTATTCACATTGTATTTGCATATCATACTTTAGAGTTCAAAATATTTTCAGATTTATTATATATATATACTCATAAATAATAATGAATAAGAATAATTTTAAAGAACATAAAAAATCAGTTGATAATACTTCGGTTTATGCTTTTTAAGATCACATTTCAAAAATTTGTAATAGTACCACAGACTGAATAGTGATATTTACACTTTTTGTGATTCTTTATATACTGTTATAATTTATAAGTTACCAATTTTTTGTGATATTTACATTATCTAATAAAACCGGCAAATAAAAAACAAATAAACACCTGTTTTTTCTTCCTTTTACTAAAATTTCTACTACCGATATTAAAACCGGTATCCCGGTATTAAGATAAAAAAAATACCGAATACCGTTATTGAACTTTTGGTCCGATATTGCAATCCCTAGGTACAACAACGGAATTTTACACAATATCTTTTTGCGGGTTGGGATTGTCAACTTATGTAACGTTCTACAGTAGTCACATTAGACAGGGACCCACGGTTTAAAGTAGAGTATAAATCACTATAAACATCCATGGTCTCGCCGAAACTCGAATCCGACACCTGTGGCACCGAGCGCCGGAGCCCTAGTCACTCGGCCATCGGCCCCCATATATGCAAATTAAATTCTTGAAAATAAATAAAAATAATTTTGTCTAATTTTTTACTTTTCCGATTGCGGAACTTTTATACAAAAAGATTCGACAATGTAAGATACGTCATTTAATTTGTCCCTTTACAACAGAGGAACTTTTTGCAAACACAGGGTGATTCAACGGTCATGGTATCAACTTTGAGGGTCTTACTAAAACCTACATTTTTTGTATAGGAATGTAGAGTCAGATGGGACCTGAATGGCCGAGTGACTAGCGCTCTGGCGCTCGGTACCAGAGGTTTCGGGTTCGAATCCCGGCGGTGCCATGGATGTGTGTAGTGGTTCGGAATCCACTTTAAACCGTAGGTCCCGGTCCTAATAGGATCGTAGAGTGTTACGGGGGCATTGTTACTCCACGCCCGTGGCTTATCTTGAAGTTACACGCGCCCCCTGGGTAATGCAAAGTGAGTAACGTCTGTGCAGCGCTTGCTTTAAGGCATCCAAGACCAAGCTGTCTAAGTGTTTGCCAGCTGCATTAGAAAGGGAAAAAATGTTGAGTCAGATGTGGCACTTTGAAGCAAGAAAAAAAAAAATAAAAAAATGGGACACGAAACGAAAAACATTGTTTGTTGACAACATCATTGCAAAAACACTTTTTTAATTCGACGTTTAACAATAAATGTTCAAAAATTGCGACAGCCCACAGTATATTTATGTATTATACCAATTTATATATCACATTATTTAGTTTTTATTTACCATATATTTCCGTGTATGAATGAGAATTTTTAGAACACTTTTAAAACTTTTTTTTTTTTTGTTCTAATGCAGCTGGCAAACAGACAAGGACGTCTTGTATGCCTTAAGGCAAGCGCTGCACAGACGTTACTCACTTTGCATTACCCAGGGGGCGCGTGTAACTTGAAGATACGGACGCGGAGTAACAATGCCTCCGCAACGCTCTACGATACTATTAGACCGGGACCTACGGTTTAAAGTGGATTCCGAACCACTACACATATCCATGGCACCACCGGGATTCGAACCCGAAACCTGTAGTACCGAGCACCAGAGCGCTAGCCGCTCAGCCATTCAGGCCCACACTTTTAAAACTAAATTAATGGAGTCGGCTTACGTTCGGATCCGCTAATCTCGCATTTGAATCATATGATTCGAATTATTTTTGTAAAGTGTTTGAAGAATTCCACTCCAATTCCCTTTTTGTGGTGTAATGCAGTTAAGAGGTGAAGGCTCCTGAAATACTTCTGTATCTTGGATACGATTAACAAATCTCTTTTCAATCGATACATCCATTGCACTTTGTATTTCTTCCCATGTTGGTATCTTGGTTAAATTCCCCTACTCAAATGTTTCTAATTCTTCAACATCTCCAAATATTTTTCGCTTAATTTATAAAACTGATCACGGGGCCCTGAATGGCCGAGTGGCTAGCGCTCTACCGCTCGGGCCACAGGCTTCGGGTTCGAGTCCCGGTGGTGCCATAGATGTTTGTAGTGGTTCGGAATCCACTTTAAACTGTAGGTCCCGGTCTAATAGGATCGTAGAGTGTTGCGGGGGCATTTTTACTCCGCGTCCGTGGCTTATTTTCAAGTGACACGCGCCCCCTGGGTAATGCAACGTGAGTAACGTCTGTGCAGCTCTTGCCTTAAGGCATCCAAGACCAAGCTGTCTAAGGGTTTTCCAGCTGCATTAGAACAGAAAAAATAAAACTGATCACAGGACCTGATGGCAGAGTGTTTAGCGGTCTGGTATTCTTCGAACCCGAAACCTGTGGTCCACAGGTTTCAAGTTCGAGTCCTGGTGGTGTCATGGATGTTTGTTGTAGTTCGGAATCCACTTTAAACTGTAGGTCCCGGTCTAATAGGATCGTAGAACGTTGCGGGGGTTTTTACTCCGCGTCCGTGGCTTATTTTCAAGTGACACGCGCCCCTGAGTACTGCCAAATGAGTAACAGCCCTTGCTTATGGCATAAATATTATATGTCTCTGTATTTCCAGCAGCATTAGAAGAATAATATAAAACTGACCAGTTGTAATTAACATACATTCTTTGTTAACACCACTGGAGACACTTTCTTGCAATTTTTGACAGGTTTAAAGCTAGTGAGCTTGCAGAATTCTGATTGACTTATTGTCCGATCATTCATGATGTGGATAACTTACAAGCGGACGGATTCAAAAAGAGCAGCATCATAGGGGAGAGACTGCCATTTAGAAGGGATCTTATTTTCAATGTTTATAATTAAAATTTTAGGATACATAATATTGAAGAAATATTAGAGGAAAGCATTTTACACTGATTATTATATATATATATATGTTATTTTTTTTCAAAGCAGCAAAGCAGAGTATATCTTACTGGCACCTCTCACAATAATCGATTCGTGGTCCAACTATACACATACTGGGTGATTATAATTAAAGTCCCATTTTCAAAATGCTATTTAAAAAAAAAAGAACCACGCGTCACAATGAGTTAGAACTAAATTTTGACAAATTTGAACTGAAGATACTTGAAGAAGGGGGAAACGGTATGACATCAAAAAAAAAAAAAAACAGTTCCACCGATTTTTCCCATCCAATTTGGTATGACCTTGCCGTGGTGGATGGGATTTCTCACTCACAGTGTCACAACTGTTGAATGACTTGGAAGTCCCTTTTTCCGTCAAAAAATCGAAACCATCCAGCACATTGAGCACTGCAGTTGGTTTAATGTGCAACTCATGCCATATACGTTGTCATTTCGATTCAAAATATCACTGGCAGCCGAATTCACTTTCTTTATATCGCGTAACAACGCCGTCTAATAATTCACTTCGGAAATTTTTTTTTTTTTTTTTTTTTTTTTTTTGGCGCCGTACCGTTTCCCCCTTCTTCAAGTATCTTCATTCAAATTTGAATTCATTGTGACGAGTGGTTCTTTTTTTACAGCATTTTGAAAGTGGGACTTATTATAATCACCCATTATATGACACATATTCTGCCTAACCGTCACCGTAGGAGTTTTGGATTTTTAGCCTTTTTTTTTAATTGTTGAATTTTCTGAAAACAGGACATTTGGTGTCCTAGAGATATACTTGATGACAACGAGGCCAGCTACTTAAAAAAGGAACGTATGATCTCAATAGGGGCCTGAATGGCCGAGTGGCTAGCGCTCTCGGTACCATAGGTTTCGGGTTCGAGTCCCGGCGGTGCCATGGATGTTTGTAGTGGTTCAGAATCCACTTTAAGCCGTTAGGTCCCGGTCTCATACGACTGTTGGCCGTAGAGCTGACAACCCTTACCCCATAAAAAAGAAAAACATCTCTCGTCTCGAAATCTGCCAGTAGGTAGACGGCCTTGGCCCACATTGGGCTGTTGCGCCGATGATGATGATCTCAATAAGGACATATGCAAATAATATATCAAACAGATTTTTTGTTACAAGTATATATACAAAATAAAATATTTTAAATACAATAAATAATTTTTAACAGAAACAAACTAATTAGTAAATAACTATGCTAAAAACTGAAAAACATTTTAAAGAAAAAGTATAAAAAAATTTTATTCATTTTTTTCCTATTTTCTTATTAATAAATGATTCATTCAAATTTTTTTGTCAGTCAAATATGTTTCCGATGTTATCTGACGCTGATATATTACAGTGAAAAATCTGAAATGGTCTTGTTTTTGTTGTTGACGTGAAATATTATATCAGTTTAAGTTTCGATCAAACTGATCCATCGTTACAAACATAACAATAAAAAACAAAACAAATATTTTTAACTGCTGGCGTCCTGAAATTGTGATTTCTTTAATGATTTCATCCACAAACTGAATGAGTCATCCAATGTTGCAATAGCATTAGTTTCTTCATTCTCTTTCATTTCTAAATTTAAACTCCAATTCATCCACTGAACATAAAAATAAAAAAATTTCCTTCTTAGTCATAGGACTTGTGCTGTCATCTAGCGGGACGATTGTAAGTACAAGAACTTAATTAATTTAGAATATTAATTTTAAAGTATTAATTTGATATTTGTAATCTAAAAAAGCATACTCAACTTATCTATTAATATTCTCCATGCATTTTGACAGTTTAATTTTTGTATGATGAATATGTATATATATTTTTTGTCTTAAACTAAAAAGGTGAATAGAAATCTATGCTCATTATAATTCTACTGCTCTCTATTGTTGATTTGTGCTGCCATCTAGTAGAGTAATTATAAGTACAATAACTTTTTTAATTTTAAAATATTAATTTGATATATGCAACCTATTGTAAGAATATTATGTTTGCTAAAATCTAAACATTTTAAGAGTATATAATTCATTAAGAATTTAGATGTTATTGATTTATATAATATATCTGTAGATGAATTGGTATGATGATATTCATTTCAAAATCAGAATTGGAAAAAAAAAAAAGGCAAATTTAAATTCATTTAAAAAGATTATGCAGAAATAATTACGCAGATTATTTTCATTAAAGTTTTTGAAGAAAAAAATTCTAATCCGTATTAACAATATTTAATATTTCATGATCTGTCTTATATTGTCTTTTTAATTTTTTTTTAAAGAATAAATAGCATTTTGAAATAACGTAATTTTTAATGAATTTTATTTATTGCATATTTTTTTAAAAATAAAAGTTAGAGAAATATTTTTGTATGACTTTTATAAACATATATTTACCTTTTGAAATTATTAAATTTTAAGTATAAAACTCACAGTTGCTATCACAATTCAGTGAAAAGTTCTGTAGTAATACGTTTTTAATAAGGCCTTCCGTGAAGATATTTAGGAGTAACTGCACAATTTTTTCCCCTGATCTATAATAGAGGGCGCCACATGCCACTTATGTAGACTACTAGCTAGTGAAAAATAAATAATGGCTACTTTTTTTTTTTCAAACGTAAATACATTCTATTAATATCACAGATATATTTTATAAATTATGTATAAAGTTTAATGTTTTAATTCATTAAACGTTCTATAATTCCTTGAAAATTCGACAGTTCTTTATTTTTCGCATTTAATTTATCATATAAAATATTAGAATCTTCTTGATTTTTGAATATATCGTTTTAAATGCTCAACTCAATTATCTCACAAAATATTTTCTTTTTTAAAAAATGATGTAATTAAATATATTGAAAATACATTAATAAATTAGAAATACATATTTATGAAAAACATCTAAAAGATAATATCATTCCCTTTCCCTCTTGTTTTTACTCAAAGGACTTTATTTTAAATGTTCTGATGATTTCCGTAACAATCAAATACGCCAGCATTAAAAACATTTTTCTTAGTTAATAAAAAAATAATAAAAATTAAACAAAAATTACAAATGGGCTTAAGTAAACTGGATATTTTCTCAAAGGATAACATTTTATACAGGAGTAATTACAAATAAAATTAATTGATAATTTAATTTTGATTTAATTTTTAAAATTAAAAAAAAACACTGAAATCCGCTCACGAATTTCAATTTACCATGTGTGAACTTACTTCGTTGGTCGAATACACATGAGAGTATACGAACAACCCAAGAAGTTTATGAAATTGACTAGAATATTACAAGAACTATCTAATTCAGTAGATACTGGAATATAACAGGTGGGCTGAAGTACTCAATAGTTTAACTTGGACTTATATGATTTTAAAACACGAAATTGTAAATGCAAATCTACAATATTTATGAAGGAATTACAAGAAATTCAGTTTTGTTTACTTTTATTATTCATGTTTATTAATAACGTTCGTAAAGTAATAACAAGTGGGATGAAAAGTTCATAGGTTGACACATAGAGTGCGCTACTAGTATTAGATCCATATGATTTTTAGTTAGCCCTAACCTTCAAAGGCACATGTATAAATTTGACAGCTGTTGCACTATTAGTATGTGAGTTATAGCCTTTTTAGTGAAGCAACTTTTGTTAGTTTGAAAAAACGGATAAAAAGGAATTTCGTGTGTTAATAACTCTACAACAGGGGTGGCCATCCCAAATGATCTTGCGGGCCACTTTGGAAATGTATCGTAACTCCTCAGGCCACATATAAAAGTATATATCCCCCTATTAGATTTAGACCCACTATGGACATTTTTTGGAGTGAAAAATTGAAGCATAATGAGTTATTATTATTGTGTTTACTATTATTCTTGCATGTAAACATAGATGATATAATAATAATGATATTAAACGCCCATTGTAAAGAAATATAGAACACTCAAAATGAAATATAAAAAATATGTAAATATAAACGAAAAAAAAAAAAATGAAAGTATTAAAAGATATTTATTTTACTAGTGCGATATGTGTTTCTCCACTATTTCACTTAGGTTTTGCAAATCGATCTCAGTTTGGGTATTGGCACATCGTAATGGGTGTTGCAAGTTAGCGCCCGTTATGTTTGAGCGTGTTTTGTGTTTGGTGCTTAACAATTTTTTGTGCCACATTTTTCAAATTGGAAAGGTTACTTAAATTTAAACATAGAACCTGTTATATTAGAGGTTCCAAGATGCGTTCCCATCATGAGTTCACGGAATATAATTTAATCATTCTGCGAATTCATAAATAATGCAGGCAATATCTGTCAAGTCGCAGCAGGCAAAAATTAAATGTCGAAATTATGATAAAAAATTTAACTTTGATTTTAAAATATTATTCTTGCGAATATAAGAATATTATTTTAAAATCAAAGTTAATTTTTTTGTCTCATCATTTCGACATTTAATTTTTCAACAGGTGGATGCACATATAATGTTTTTTTTTTTTTTTTTTTTTTAATAAATCGATTTTCATTACTTTGGTCATTATAAAATAAAATATATTTTGTAAAAGTGTGATAAATCTCAAGGGCTGGAAAAATATTCAAGATGGACCGCATGCGGCCCCAACCCTGCTCTAGATGGATTTTTCTTCTTTTGCAATTATTTACAGATGAATAATGAAGTGCGAGAAATAATATATAAAAAAAAAGGTTATGAAAGAAAACCTGTTTTTAAATTACTAATTTTCGAAATAGATAGAAAAAGCATGAATGAAGGACAATGAAATTTGAAAAACAATAACATAACGTTGAAATAAATCTTACTAACTAATTCCCTGGCACCACAGACCATGGTGGGTCAAGGCTGTCTGCCTACTAGCAGATTTCTAGACAGGAGATGTTTTCTTTTTACAGGTTGGGGTGTCAGTTCTACGCCCAACGCTTTACAGTCATATTAGACCGGGATCTACAGTTTAATTGGGAATTTCGAACTACTATAAACATCCATTGCACCGCCGGAACTTGAATCCGAAACCTGTGGCACCGAACGCCAGACAATTGGCCAACAGGCTCCATAATAATAGCATTCTTCTTGATGGGTGCAACAGACCCATGCTGGCCCAAGGCCTTCTGTCTATCGGCAGATTCCGAAACGGAGATGTTTTCTTTTTAAGGGTAGGGTTTCCAGCCCGATGTCCAAACTATCCAATCATATTAGACCGGGATCTACGGTTTAAGGTGGATTCCGAACTACTATAAACAGTCATGGCACCGCCGGGATTTGAATCCGAAACCCGTGGAACCAAGCGCTAGTCACTTGGCCATCAGGCCAATGAAATAAATGTATATTATTAAAATTAAAATTAATACAAATCTGCATAGGTTAAAAAATAATGAATTTACTTTATAAGGTTACTTTAATATTTGAATCATTTTTACTTAATTAACAGCTACAAATTCCGTAATCCACCTGGTAGTTCTGCCAGAGCAATTTATAGCATGTCAGGTTTCCAAATTAGGGCAGCAGGATTCAAAACCTGATAAGGAAAGGTGAACCAAAAATTGTAATGCAAGGCTTGTACATAAAACTTGTATCCAAGATAAACATGCAACCTAGAGTACTGATGTTGTAAAGATCAAGAGGTAAAATTCCCATTTCTACTTAAAATTAGCAATTTCTTAATTATTACAGCATGAATACTCTTTATTATCACTGAATATTACAACTGAAACTAATAATATTTATGATTCATCATAAATATGGAGCAACTAGTATGAACTAATACTATAAATGCAATTAGTAAATAAATTAAAAATACTAATGCTACAGATTAAAAAATACTGATGCTTCAGATTAAAAAATACTGATGCTTCAGATTAAAAAATGCTAATGCTTCAGATTAAAAAATGCTAATGCTTCAGATTAAAAAATGCTAATGCTTCAGATTAAAAAAACCTAATGCTTCAGATTAAAAAATGCTAATGCTTCAGATAACTATACTAATGTTTCAGATTAAAAAAATAATGATATTTTTGTGAAATATTTTTTAATGTTTTCTTACTTCTCTGATAAAATATTGCTTATGCCATCATCACGTTTTTAGAAATGAAAAACTAAGAAATTAAAAAATAACTGTTAACAAATAAAAAGTTATTTTTAAAAAAATCAATGATTTCTTTTAAAACAGCCATTTTTTGAAAAAAAAAATGATCGAAATAAATAAATAATTTGTGAATGAAAAAGTTAATTTTATTATCATTCGCAATTTACGTAAACTACTGAATCAGAATACAGAAACCAATTTAAATTGATAATCTAACACACTCAAAATCCATATAACTTTTCCAATTATTAATCCCTACACTCAAATCAAGTATTAAAAGCCCTATAAAAATAATATTCATAATCAAATTTATACTTATGTATTGTGTAACACTTTAAATAGAACTTAAAACTTTTTTTTCATAGAACTTAAAAAAGTTTCTTTTGTCATCTAAAAATACTAAAAGCATCACAGTTAAATAATATATTAAAAAGTTTATTTATTCTATACCTAACATGCATTTGAATTGTTCATATTAAAAATAATTATAAAATATTGTAATGAGCTAATAATTGCATATAGTTAACTATAATTATACAATGATTTCCATCTTATAATAATTACTTGAATAAACAATCTAATAATATATGTTGTTTTTATTAAGTATTTTGGAGTTTCACCTGAATATATTATTTCCCTTTATTTAATTCATTATATAGAATTTAAATATCTGTCATTTAAGTCTCGTTAATCTTTCAAACATTTTATTATTTAATAAACAATTAATGAACTGAGACATGAAAATAACTTTGTATTATATTTCTTTCCACAATATCTCTTTTTAATTTGCATATAAATCTCTCAAAGTTTAAGTGCATGCGTGTGTCTGCCTATGCACAACTACAAATTACACCCAAATTTCATTAAAATTGGCAGAGATACTTACAATATAAAGCTCAACAATCAATTGAAAAAAACAAATTTGAAATTAGGTCAATATTAATTAAAAAATTACCTAATTAAGTTTTATACTAATTAGGCAACTCTTGTTAATTGACATTATTTTTTATGCTGCTGAGCTATTCATTTATATAGGTTGATGTAAAATAAATAAAATATACTAAATGATAAATTGCAACCAACTAAAGTTTTATTTAAAAAGTAACAAAAAAATTGCTTCGTGATTTCGCCAACAAAAATGTACAAACTAAATCGTAATTTAAGAATTGACAAAGAAATTTGAAAATTTTTGTTGTCACCAAATAGGAAATAAGGTATTTTTGAATGCCAGTGAATGAGCAAGAAAGACATTTAGGTTTCTTCTTTGCCCCATGTCAATGAGTAGTCTGAGATTTCAAAATTTGATGGCCCTAAGGGCGAGTTTAAGAGGAGGTAGATATAGTACTGGGGAAAAAGGAAGTGCATACAGGGAATGATATTTAATAGAATTTAACACTGCTTTTTAAGTATGCAATGCCACCTAAGAAAAAACCATTCAATCAGATGCTAGAGCTGAAGAAAGTGAAGATGCTGCCTTGAACAGACATGAATGTAAATATAAGATTATTTTCTAGTTAATAAGTTTAATTTTCTGAAGCTATGTAATGTAGGGTTATATGTGCTAGCATTAAATAAATGTATGCCTGTACTATATTATATGAAGAATATTAAAAAATGTTTGCCTTCGGTTATTTTTTTTATATATGTGATCTTTAAAAAGGAGGAAAAGCAATTAAAGAATTTAAAAGAAATATATTTACAATATGTTTCCTCTGGACATATTTTTACTCTATTAATAAATGTTGAGATTTGATTTATATTGTAACTTGAAAATAATATTATATAAAGAATAATGAACAAAAATATGTTCTCACAGCTTTTATTTTGTGCAACATTTCAGATGTGTAAAGTTAACATTCAAATAATATTATACAGATATGAACATCAGAAGATGAATGCAGCAAATTAAAGTCATTGAAAATATATAGAATTTATAACATAAACAATAAAGTTATTAATTAATAGCAAAAGGATGTTCAATGATATAATATTTTTACAATATAAAGAAAGCAAAAGATTTTTAAAACATTTACAAGCAATAATATAAAGTGCAAATTCATATTTTATTAAAACTGACATATGATTATTTTAAATGAAATATGTATAAGAAAAAATATTATGCAATAAAAGATTCATTTAAAAGACTTAATATATAATAGAAAAATTACTTTTACATTTAAATATGTTTTTATTATTTTAAAATAAAATAATGTAATTAATTTTATTGCAGAAAATAATTAACTATTTGTCAAGTATATTTCTCACCATATCATTACAGTTTATGAACTATTTTTAATAATTCAAAAAAAAAAAAAAATTAAATCATTTATCAACAATCAAATTAAAAATATTTTTCTAAACAACCACATTATGTAAGTAATGTTTAAAAATTAATTTTTTCTTTATAAATATAAGAATTTTTCTGAAAACATTATATGAATATAAAATATTTAATTCATTTGAAATAAAATACAACACAGCATTTAAATATTAAAAACACTTTTTAACAAAACTAAGGTTACATTAAAATTTTAGATCGAAAAAAAAATTTAGTTAAAGGAAATTACACAAAACTCTTCTATCAGCTATTCAATTAAAAAGCATGGGTTTAAAGACAGAAAATGATGTCACATGTTAGGGATGTTAGTCGGACATATGTGCACACAACAATTTTGACAGAAAAGATGCAATAGTTACTGTTGAATTTTTCCGTCCTTTGCTTTTGATATTAAATAATTTAAAATTTCAAACAATATTTATTGTAATTAAAATTATTTTTTGCATATTACACAGCTAAGTTATTTAACTGATTTGATCATTATTCAATTTTCCCATGTGATAGTTGCAAAAGCAGTAATTCATTTAAATATTTTATTACAGTATTCAAAAGATCAATTTTTAGTTGAAGAGAAGTTACCAATAATTTTTTTTTTTAAAGCAAAAAGTTACATTTATTTTTTACAAGCAATATTTACTTAAGATTATTTTATTAGCTTACAATAAGAAAATTTAATAGAAAATGTTTTTTAACCTCAATTTATTTTTTAGATTTTTTTATGCAATTTCATTATTTAAAACAAAAAGAATTATTTAGAAAAATATAAAAAGACAACAATGCATTTATGCAAAATATATTCATAGATTGTTCTTACAGAAACATGAGAAGGAAAAAAATAAAACCACAATTTTGTCTAAGGATTGAGTTTATAAAAAATCCATTACATATCAACAAATACAGCTCTTTCTGTGTAGCTCCAAAGTACAGGTATTTTAATATTAATTTCACCATAAAAATTATCTGAAGTCAAAAACATCAAATATTTTCATTTAAAAGCAAGCTCCTTTAATATCGAGAAAGATAAAATTAATGAATACTAAGAAAGGATTGAAGAATTAAACTCAAATTTTAAAATTACAATTGATGATCTGAGAAATTTCAAACGTACATCGACTTTTTTTGTCAATCCATTTGCAATTAATATTAGTCAACATGATTTTCCAGTTTCCGATATAATGCCAAAAAAACATCAGGAAAAATAGAAGTACTAAAAATGAAAGAGGAACAGGTTTTACAAATCTCTTTCAAGTTTTCTAAATTGGCGCCAGAAATGAAGTATCACAACTTAAAAGAAATCCGATTGCCAACTATTTTCAATTTTTAGAACAACATACTCTTGTGAAAGTTTATATTAAGCTATGAAGTTTTTTTTTGTTCCAATGCAGCTGGCAAACACTTAGACAGCTTGGTCTTGAATGCCTTAAGGCAAGCGCTGCACAGACGTTACTCACTTTGCATTACACAGGGGGCGCGTGTAATGTGAAGAAAAGCCACGGATGCGAAGTAACAATGCCCCCGCAATGCTCTACGATCATATTAGACAGGGACCTACAGTTTAAAGTGGATTCCGAACCATTACAAACATCCATGGCACCGCCGGGACTCGAACCCGAAACCTGTGGTACCGAGCGGCACAGCGCTAGCCACTCGGCCATTCAGACCCACTATGAAGTTTATCAAGTTAAAATATTTCTCACAATTCACCAATCTAAAAAATTATTAAAGGAAAAATTGATTGAACTTATAATTATAACTATAAATTAATTATGAATTTATATTAACTTTTTTTTAATTGTATTTATTTTATAAAATTTTTACCTATAAATACTAGTTATCGTTTCTAATTTTATTAAAAATTTGACATGGTTCCCAAAAGAAATATAGTACCCATATGAGGCTCTGGTTTATTTAATCTTTGTCCCTCCCTGTGATACTTTATCAAAGAAACTGGTGCTGCAAATATTAGTACATGTCATAATCATATTTCCTCCTTACTGTGACTTCTGTAATGAAATTTTAAACTTGTCTCAGCTGAAAATACATCGCTGCATACACCACATACATAAGGTTTGATCTTCGTATGACTTGGATAATGTTCATCTAATTGATGCTTATACAAAAATGGTCTTTTACAGATGTTACATACATAACCTTTGGCTTTCACATGACTAAGTTGATGAAATTTTAAGCTGTCTGCATCTGAAAATTTAATGTTGCATACATCACATACAAAAGAAATGTATTTTTCATGAGTATTATGGGTATGCTCCAAATTGTCACTTACTACGTCAACATATGAATCTTCGTCACTATTTTCACATGCAACAAAATTATCTTGCTTATTACAATTACAGTCCTCTTCCCCACAATAAATGTCGTTAACATGTTTTCTTTTGTTATATACAGAACCTTTGACTTTCACATGACTAAATAGATGAGATCTTAAGCTGTCTGCATCTGAAAATTTAATGTTGCATATATCACATACAAAAGAAATGTCTTTTTCATGAGTATTATGGGTATGCTCTGAATTGTCACTTACTACGTCAACATATGAATCTTCGTCAGTATTTTGACATTTAACAAAATTATATTGCTTATAACAATTGCAGTCCTCTTCCCCACAATAAATGTCTTTGACATGTTTTCTTTTGTTATATACAGAACCTTTGGCTTTCACATGACTAAGTTGATGAGATTTTAAGCTGTCTGCATCTGAAAATTTAATGTTGCATACATCACATACAAAAGAAATGTCTTTTTCATGAGTATTATGAGTATGCTCTGAATTGTCACTTACTACGTCAACACATGAATCTTCGTCACTATTTTCACATGCAACAAAATATTGATTACAATAGCAGTCCTCTTCCCCACAATAAATTTCTTTGACATGTTTCTTTTTACCACAATACACGCTTGGCATATGCTTTGGTGATTTATTACTTATTTTAGACACATGAAGTTTTTCATTTGTATGAATGCAAATATGAGCTTTTAAGCATGATTTATAATTAAATCTTTCACCACATTCATCACATTTATGAGGTTTCTCTTTCGTATGGACTTTGAAGTGAAGTATTAAATTTGACAGATTTCTACAAACCTTTTTGCATATCTCGCAAAAAAATGGTTTTTCTCTAGTGTGAGTGACAAAATGGGCTTCACATGCATTGTCATATTCAAATTCTTTTTCACATACACCACATTTATATCCTTAGTAGTCTCCCATCATAATATTGTGAGTGAAAAAAAGACAAACTTGGATATGTACGTGATTCAAAAATGCCAAGTTCTTCATTCCAAATAGTTTTTACACAGCCCTTTTCATTTATATGAATACGGCTGTGATTTTTTAATTTTGTTAAATGTGTAAATAACATATTGCACACATCACATGCATAATGTTTTACATTTTTATGAAGAAGTATATGTGTACTTAAATTTGATTCAGTGGTAAAAGTTCTCTCACATATCTCGCAAACATAATTTTTTTCTTTTGTATGAAAACGCACATGGCTATCCAAATTTGATGGATCGGAAAATATCTTTTCACACATGAAACATGCATAGAATTTTTCTTTTGCTTGAGACTGATAATCAATTTCTAATGACATTTTTTTTTTTTAATTTTTTTATCATATATATCACATTTGTGTATATTAGCTTTTTTTAATTATTATAATAATGAGCAATAAATTCACCCTCAATGAAAAATTATTCACTATAAAATTTACATTTTGTCATATTTATGCAATTAGAAATAAATATAAGAATCTATATTATTATTAGAATATGTGAACTGGTTAACAATATTGTAAGAAATTTACATTAATGTAAGAACTACAAAATTAGCACTTTTTCAACAATATACAATAAAAGCGATTTCCTTGATTTGCAAGCACATTTGTGGATCACTTCTTGTCCAGAGTACAAAATTAATTACAAATTTTTTTGATAAGAAAGTGTGGAATCGCAATTGCAATATCATTCAAAAGTTTCTTACATTTATCAAAACTAGTTCAGTACATAAGAAAATATAATATTAAATAAAAAGTTTTGAAAATAAAGATTTTAAATGAAACTTTATAATGTAGTTAAATGAGTTATTATAGTTTTATTTTATTAAGTTATTAGGTTGTCAGATGAAATTATGTGTTCTGACTTCACTTTCATCTTACATAAAGACAGGCATTTTTAAATAAATATTTTTAACATTCATAAATAATTTTAAAGGCATTGATAATCTTTTAGCATCTCGTTTTTCTAAAAATAATTAGAATAGTTATTTAATTCATGAAAAAATTTTAAATGCGTATATTTTTAAGAATACAGATGACAGAACATTATTGAGGAATAACAATCTAATTGAAATAAAATATAATTTACTGACAGCAAATGAAGACTATCGGATGAAACTGAACTTGTGAAAGTAATAAAAAGTACTCATACGATTGTATACACTTATTATGACTATTACACAATAAAGATTAAGGCTAAAGAAGTTTTGACTTCGAAATTTCCATACATTAGAAAATTTCCTCTACTGTCCAGTAAACAATGAAACAAAAAAGTTACAGTTTTTTAACTTACATACTAAACGTTACTAACCAAGCAAATGTTTTTGTTTAGGTTTTGACGTATCGCTAGCGCCAGACCGGATTTTACCCATGATGCTTTGCGAAAATAACGGACAAATTGAGTGTGTTACAAGTGGCTTGTTGTATTGGAGTTCATGCAGCATCGATTAATCCTCGATTGTTAATCTTGAGCAGCGAAAAATTGGCATATAAGACTTGGAGAAGCTCAAGAAAGCTTATTGTTAAGTCAATTGCTACTACTAAGTTGAATAAAGATGTCGAGTGCCTGAACGAGATGCGTTCATCTACTCAATGGTATATGATGGGGCTTTCTAACGTTTCTCCTCATTAGTATGTGATTTTTTCCCCCTCTTATTCTGTCTTAATCTCTTTATTCCTTTTCTCTATTTGATTTCTTTGGTTCTATGTTATTATTTTGTCGTATAAAATGAGTAGCTAAATTCTAGAATTCTTTTTTTTTCCTTCTGTATTTTACTGTGTAGGCGCAGAATTGTTCGTGCTTTTTAAGCTACAAGCGTTTCTCACTGCCTTTACACAGTAAAGTACATATTTGTTTTCTGTTTTAGTCAATAGTTTTTTTAAATATTTTGTTTTGTTTATTTTATTCTATTATGGCTGTAGTCGAAGGAGTTTCACTCTCCTTAAACAGTACAACCAGTCTCTCTCCCCTGCTGACCAATAAACCAGTATACTTCATTTGATTGACGTTCATGCTAACCCGACAGCGTTTAACTTTATTCAAGAAATTGATCAACTTAATATTAGCATAAACAATTTTTCATCATTCATTGAGTGCGAAAACCTCAATGATCATCTGAACAATATTGAAAATTGCTTAAAATTGAACCTCAAATACCTAATTTAAATCTTTTTATACAACTTACGCTTTCTAATATTACCAATAAAAACTTAAGGAAGCAAATGAGGCTCATCTTGGTGAAACTCAATGATTCAAACAACTTGGTAACTACTCCTACTAAAAAGAAAAAACTTAAGGTCACACAAAAGCAAAGAAAACATTTAGCTAAACGGCCTAGTACCTGTTATCAAGTTATCTTCCAAATTTGCTTGCCTTAACACCGATGAAAATCTTGGTCCTAGTGATGCAGTCAACATACCTCCTGCTAAAATTGAAGAAATTTCAAAAAATGTTGATAAATTACATCTGGGCGAAAACAGCATGGACACTGATCTCACTAATGACCACAATATTGCTTCTTCTTGTCCTGCACCCCATACTACTAAATATGTTCCTCCAATTATAATTGACAACATACAAAATTCCACTGAAATTCTTAAGAACTTCAACCAGATTACAAATTCAAAGATTGAAGGAAGCCTTTATGGAGGCAAATTAAAAGTTTTTCCAACCACACCTGATGACTACAGATCCATACGGAAGCAAATTGATCACCTGAAACTTAAAAGTCATACATTTGAACTGCCACAAGAAAAGCAAATTAAAGTTGTAATTCGCGGACTGCCTTCAGATCTCCCAATTAATGTCATCATGCAGGAACTCCAAATTCTCAACTTTCATCCTGAATTCATAACTCCACTTCGTAATCGTGCTGGTACCGGCAATCTACCTCTGTACCTAATAGTTCTACCAAAAAATGAACAAAACAAAAGAATTTTCGGCCTATCCACCTTATATTACTTTAGGGTCAAAGTTGAACCACTCAGAAGAAAATCAGGACCCAGCCAATGCTATAAATGTTAAGAATTCTATCATCATAGCAAATTCTGCACAAGAGACCCTCGATGCCTCAAATGCTCTGGACCTCATGCCACCAAGAATGCACCAAAAGGCCAGATGAAGCTCCTAAATGCGCCCTTTGCTCTGGAGAGCATACTGCAAATTTCTCGGGTTGTCCTAAGCACCCTGCTAATTTCACTCCTGCTCCTCCCTCGGAGGTCAACGCTTGGACGGAGAGAATTAAAAAAACAAGCACGACAAATGAAGCCTGAGAACTCCAACCAATTGTCTCTTCCCGCTCAACAGAAGGCTTCTCCAACTCTTCCTCCTTCTTCAGAGGACTTTCCAACTCTTAATACCCAGACCTCTCACCATACTACTTCTTCCAATACTCTGCAGGCTTCCACGGAAACTCCTCCAATTCCGCTCATTCTGCAACAATTAGTTGGGGTACTTTCAAATCTTTCTGTTTTAATAACTGCTCTTCAAAATCAACCAGTCAATAACATTCAATAGATCGACCAATAATTCTATCTTATGCGTGACTTGGAACTCCAATAGTCTTAAAGGAAAAATTAATGATCTACAAAATTTTATATCTGAAAATAAACCTCATGTAATTGCTCTCCAAAACACACATATTCGGCCAGGCGATTCCTTCCAAATTATATCATATATCGCTCCTATCGCCTTACCCACAGAAGAGGAGGCACGACTATCTGTATTCATAAAAATATTAATCATCATCAAATTCATTTTACTACAACCAGCTTTGAAAACTCTGCTATCGTTATTAATCTCAAGAATAACCTAAAAATTACTGTTGCTAGCATTTATCGCCCTCCAATTGGTAGATTCCTCACACAAGAACTTGATACAATAGCGAACTCCAATCAACAAGTATTTCTACTTGTTGACTTCAATTCCAAGCATCTTGCTTGGAATAATAGACGCAGCAACATAAATGGTTCTATTCTCTTCGAATGGACAAATCTTAACGCATCCAATGTTATTGTTCCTAATGATCCCACATATTTCTGCCTTCACAATCCCTGCAATAGTACTCTTGACATCGCACTTCTTAAAAATTGAAACGCCGGGCCTGCTTCTTCTATCAACGATCTTTCCAGTGATCATAACCCTGTGCTAGTTGAAGTCTCTCATATTTCATTTATGCCCTTCCTCAATAGCATAATCCCAACTACCAATTGGAATATTTTTACTAAAATTCTCTCTCAAAGCATTCCTGATAATCCAGCCATCTCCAATATTCAAGATATTGACAAAATAATTGATAAATTCAACTATGTTGTTACTTCTGCTATCAACTTTGCTAGCAAACCTAAAGAACTCAATACTCCACACCAAAAACTTCCTACTGAAATCACCTCTAAAATTGCAGAAAAAACAGAATTCGAAAATTATGGCAAGATACCAGGTTTTCTCCTTTCAAGCAATCCCTCAACAAGCTTCAAAAAAAAATTTTTTTTTTGTTCTAATGCAGCTGGCAAACACAGACAGCTTGGTCTTGGATGCCTTAAGGCAAGCGCTGCACAGACATTACTCACTTTGCATTACCCGGGGGGCGCGTGTAACTTAAAGATACGGACGCGGAGTAACAATGCCCCCGCAACGCTCTACGATCCTATTAGGACTGGGACCTACGGCTTAAAGTGGATTCCGAACCACTACAAACATCCATGGCACCTCCGGGACTCGAACCCGAAGCCTGTGGTACCGAGCGCCAGAGCGCCAGCCACTCGCCATTCAGGCCCGCTTCAAAAAGAAATAAAGCAAATAATTCACAAATTAAAAACTGACAGATGGAATGAATTTGTAATAGACCTAAATCCAGAAGATAATTCTTCAAAATTAACAAACATTTTACAAAAAAATATCCCAAATTTCATCCACTGGTTGGATCCTCAGGACTTTTATTCTCATCTTCTGATCAAGCGAACTCTTTTGCAGAAAACCTTGAACTCTCCTTTCAAGAAAATACTGAACCTTGCGATGACTCACAAATTGAGCATGTTGAAGATACACTAACTTCCTTTCTAGCTGATCATCAAATTATCAAAACAATATTTTTTTCTCTCCATCTGACATAATTAACTTAATCAATAATCTAATAATAACATTCGGAAAATCTTCTGAACCTGACAACATTCCAAATAATGCCTTAATGTGTCTCCCCCCGTAATGCCGTTACTCATCTTGCAAAAATCTGCAATAGCTGTACTAAATATCACTACTTCCCTCCTATCTGGAAAAAAAGCAAATATCATCATGTTCCCTAAACCTGGCCAAGATAGGAAATTTCCTCAAAACTGTCGGCCCATTAGTCTCCTTAGCTGCATAGGAAAACTTTACGAAAAACTCTTAGTGAAACATATTACTTCTTTTTGCGATAAAAATTCCATAATTCCAGCAGAACAATTTGGATTCCGTCAACATCACTCAACTTGTCATAAATTTCTACGTGTCACCAATATTATCACTGAAGGATATAACTATAAATTTTTTACAGGAGGTGTCTTTCTAGACGTCAAAAAAGCTTTCGATCGACTGTGGCACGATGGACTGATCTACAAAATGATCAAACTTCAATTTCCCACTTGAATCACACTTATCATTACAAATTATCTTTAAAATAGAACCTTTCAAGTTCGACTTCATAATGAATTCTCCACAATCGGTCGTATTAGTGCTGGTACACCTCAAGGAAGCGTGCACAATCCTATTCTCTACAATATCTTTACCTACGACTTTCCTCAATGCACTAACATTTCCACTTCCTGTTTGCTGACGATTCTGCTGCTCTTGCACAAGGTGCTTCTATTTTTTATGCCATCAATACTCTTCAAAATTTTCTGAATATTCTAGAGGATTGGTTAATTAAATGGCGCATAGCAATTAATGTCTCTAAATCTCAAGCCATCATTTTACGAAAAGGACACGCCAAACATCGATCCACCAGATTCAAAGATACCATTTTTAAACCATATATTAATCTCTCCCTTTTTGATCAACAAATTGAATGGGCAACTAATAATAAATATCTCGGCTTAATTATAGACAATAAACTTACGTTTCGAGCTTATATTCAAAAAAATCAAAGAAAAATGCTGGAAAAAATTTTATCTCACTCTACCACTCATTAATAAATTTTGTAAATTAACTTTGCCAAACCAACTTCATCTCTACAAACAAGCTTTTAGGCCTATCCTTACCTATGCTGCCCCAATCTAGAGTCTAGCTGCACAATCTAACAAGAAATCTGTACAAATTTTTCAAAACAAACTTCTTATCATCATTGGTGCATCCTGGTTTGTCCGCAACTCTACAATTCATCAAGATTTAAAAATTGATTCTATTGATAACTATATTACAAAGCTTTCTAGAAATTTCTTCAATACCATTGCTACTCACGAAAACCCTCTCATCAAGGCACAAACTATATTTACGCAATTGAATGGAAAATACAAGTATCCTTTCTCTACTTCTAAATGGAATCGAAACCTCAAACCACCATAATTTTTTTGCTCACTTATCACTTTTTAGATATTTTACTTCAACGCATATTCTTTCCTGCTCTGCTTTTTGCTCCATTGATCTGTACTCTTTACTGATCATAAATTCCTTGTTGCGTTTTCATCACCGTTGATTTACATTTTTCTTACTTTCTTCTTTTTTTCTCTCAATTCATACGATTACTATTATCTATTTATCATGACTTTTCTTTCCTACTGCCATCACATACCATTGAGTAGAAGAACGCTTCGCGTTCAGGCACTCGACATCTTTATTCAACTTAGTAATAACAGTCAATTGCTTTGTAATCATAGTTATGTTGGAGATGAGGCTCCTCGAAGCTTGCATTTCAGAAAAAGTTATTAAAGTATGAAAGTTCAAAACCATATTTGTGTTATCAATCTTTTTCTTAAAGAATTTTTATGATTATAAATAAAACTTTATTTATTTAATTAATCAGCATATACAATGTGATTAAAAATTTCTGACAACAAATATTTTCTAACAATAAGATCTCTTTTAACATAAATCCTAAGAAAGAAAGTAGGCTAAAAGCACCAAACATACCAAAGATATCACAGAAATGTGGTGCTGATTCAACAACTCTTGCTGTGAGATCTTAAAAAGTTACGGGAATCTCGTACAGAAGACTTTTTAGTATGGCCCATCCTTGACAATAGAGGGAGCAGGAAATGTAGTGTTCCAATGTTCTCGAACATACTAGCAGAAATGCGAGGCAGCAACATCGCATAATGAGGAAAAATACTCTGATATCTGGGGGAAATACTTTCGTATAGACTTTTTTTAGGGGGGGAAATCAGAAATTTAAATTTAATAGCTTCAAAGTTCTCAGAACATTAGTTCTTTGATAATTTAAAACAATATGAAGTTTTTCGGTAAATTTCCTTATTGTGTTTGTATAATGTTTACTTTAATCAAGTGTATTAATAAAATATATTAATCAATAATCAATACATTTAATAAATAATAATTAAAATTTGATTATTTTAAGTTGAGTGATAAAATTTTTTTTTTATTAATGTTATTGAAATTATCTTTCAAATGTCATGTATTATAATAATTTTAATACCAAAATTTATTTTGCATGATGAATTATTATTCTAATATTTATATATTTGCTACACATAGATATAATATTAAGCACATAACTATTAGAAATTTCATAAAGAAAACAAATAATATTGTATATCAAAATTTTTCTTTGTTTAAGTTTTATATTACTAATAAAAAAAAAATCATTATTGTTAATAGCAATTACTGATTTTAAATAAAGACAACACTCCAAAATAAAAATTTTGACAAAAAAAATTAAAAAATAATTTAAAATATCTGAAAAAAAAAATTCACAATCGTAACCGAACTTCGTTTCTTTTGAATTTGGTCCCTTTTTTCACTCAAAGCTTCTGAAAAATTATTTTGGAATCAAATGAAATTATTTCGTTGAAACTGTCTCAGTCTTGTTATAAATGGATCGGAAGATATTAAAAGAGTATGAAAATTATTATTACATTTTAGTTTCGAATACTTTCTGGGAAAATGTTCTTGACGTATTTTGAAATCTTTAAATACTGCATCTAGAGTCTGTTCAAGTAGCTGTCTAATGAGTAGAAATGCAGATGAAATTGTATCCACTCCATGTATTGACAATTTGTAAACTGCAAGTAGTAAGTAGCATCACAAACAATACACAGCATTTCAATCGGATCTTCGGCAGAAGTTAACGCAAAAAATTTCAATGTATCAGTGATAATCACTTTAAGTATAAAAGAATGATTATGTCAATGATCATTCTTCCCAACTATGCCATTCGTTTAATAGCTCCTACAAAAAATCTTAAAACTAATTTGTTTTGCAAAAGATAACCCAGAAGTAGGAATTTCTTTTTTCAGAGTTAATGTTTCAAACCATTTGGTATGACCACAACTATTTTCAAAAGAGGTCGTTGGACATTTTACAACGAAGAAAATTCGTTCTTAAAAAAAATAAATAAATAAATAAAAAAAAAGTCAAATGTTTGCATTTAACAAATTCTTATTTATTTTTTTAAATAAATTAATAGTTTAAAAAAAACTAAAAAATACGCTTTTAGAGTTAATCAATCTAAAAAGTAAAAAATAATTGTTAACATAAGAATAAAATGACTGACGAGAAAATGAATGTCACTGTTCTAAAAGCGTGGGGTGCTCGATATCAATCGTTATAATTTTTCACTAGTTTCATTCCGAAATGCAGAGTTAGTTTAAAAATGTCATACAAAGCACCCCACGCTTTTAGAACAGTGACATTCATTTCCTCGTCAGTCATTTTATTCTAATGTTAACAATTATTTTTTACTTTTTAGATTGATTAACTCTAAAAGCGTATTTTTTAGTTTTTTTTAAACTATTAATTTATTTTTTACTTTTTAGTCTGATTAACTCTAAAAGCATATTTTTTTTTAGTTTTTTTAAACTATAATTGTTTTTACTTTGTTTTCCACTTGGCCAGTTATCCGCTAAGTTTACATACTTTTTACCCACCGCGGCCAATAGGAAGAGCGCAATTCGATAGATAGATAGATAGATTTACAATTTTTTGGAGCGCTTTAGCCCCGGCGGGGGCCACATCTCCTGTAATGACGAGTCTGCAAATGCCAGAGCTTACTTAGATTGAATGCAGGTCGAGTACCTGTGCGCGAAGCGCACATCTACTCAAAATCAAATTAAAAGTAGGATGTGAGAAGCAGCAATTAAAAAAATTATGTAAATGTAGGATGGATAATAAAAATATGAAAATTGAAAGATTATAAAGAACCGACGAAAAATCCAAATACAATAGATGAAATGATATCCGGGAGAGGGAGTTGAACGTGAGTACGTAGAGTAGGAACGAATAGCAAAACGAGAATTCCAGAAAAAGAAAAAAAAAAAAAAAAAAAAAAAAAAAAAAAAATGGGGAGAAGGAACAATAAAATAATAAAAAGGAATGATATAAGACCCGTAAAGACTTGTAATGCAAAACTACCATCGGTAATGAATAGATGAACAGACACATGAGCGTGTGAACAAATATGAATAAAGGAAAAATGTTTACGAAAACGTTCGAAATCCAGGAGTTCAAAGAAAGAAAATAAATCTTTATGGTGGGCGCAGGTCTGCTGACCATTTTGTAGTTGAAAAAGGATATTTATGTTTTCCTTCGTTGTGTGCAAAAAATAGTTGTGCTTTGATTAGGTTATTATTATGGTTTCTCAAGCCAAGGAAGAAGTTTCTGGAGAGATCAGTAATGTAGTTATCTATTGTAGCAATTCTGAGATCATTATGAATAACGTCGTTTCTGATAAACCAGGGGGCCCCAGTGCAAATGCCAGAACGGATGAAAAAACTTGGCTTATATAGCTCTTGACCTCCTCGAAGGGCTATTCTGCTTTCCCATTGGTTGACTACGATGGGTCGGTGGGCGGAGCTCAGAACAGTGGATTTTGCAGCTGGGCTTGTTTATTTCGGGTGCTAACGGGTTAAGATTTCAAAATAATTTATAATGCTTATACATTTCTGCTTGAAGAGATGAAAAATTGCAGGAATTTAATTCAGGATAACTCCTTTTATCATATCAGGATATTTCTTGGTCTGTTAGTACTGCAGTGTGGGTCGTAATTCTCTATTTCTTGAATGGCAATGTGATTATGGTGATCAATGTTTTCAAAGAAGATTATTGCGAGTTTTTTCCAAAATTGGTGAAGTGATAGGAGATCTATGGAGCGATGAATGTCAATGTTCCGCATAAACCAGTTTGAGTTGGTGATTTGTCTGATGGTGATGTTTTGTTGAGCTTCCAGGATTTCTCTGTTGGTTTTTGACATGTATGCCCAAACTGGGCAAGCATACGTTAGAATAGGTCGAAGCATTGAAGTAAATATGAGTAGTTTGTTATTTCTGGACATGGCCGAATTTCTTGCTATAAGTGGGTATAATTTTCTCCTTGCTTTCCGAAATTTATCTTTAGTATAGAGGATATGAGTTTTCCAATTGAGGTGTTTTTGCAGATAAATTCCCAGGTATTTGGTATCAGATTTCCAGTGGATCAGTTGATTTTTAAGATAAATTGCAGGGAGTTTAATTTTATGGTGCTTGCTGAAGAACACTGCCTCTGTTTTGTTGATGTTTAGAGCAATTTTCCATTTTTCATACCAGTCCGTTAATTCTTCCAAGTGTCTATTGAGAGTAAGTGCCAGATATTTCGGGTTTTTGTTTCTGCATAATATTGCCGTGTCGTCGGCATAAATCGCTGTGATGGTATTGAATTTCTTGGGAATGTCCGAAATGAAGATAGAAAATAGTAGTGGAGATATTTTACTTCCCTGAGGTGTGCCGGCTTGCATCTTCTTGATATTGGAGAATTTGTTATTAATTTTTACTGAAAAGCTTCTATTGGATAGGTAGGAGTGAATTAATTTGATCATAGGTGATGGACATTTGAGGGTAATTAATTTGAAGATGAGGGCTTCAATCCAGACTTTATCAAATGCTTTTTGTATATCTAAAAATATTCCGCCGGTGAATTCGTTCATTTGGAATCCTGTTTTAATGTATTCTACTACTCTGAGAAGTTGGTGGGTGGTGGAGAGATTTTTCTGAATCGAATTGGTCTTTACAAATGATGCTATTTTCTTCAGAGAATTTTTGTAGTCTATGGAGGATGATCGATTCCGTAATCTTGCTAAGAGTAGATAGAAGGGATATTGGGCGGTAATTTTCCGGGATAGTCGGATCTTTTCCAGGTTTCAATATTGGTATGACTGTAGCGGTCTTCCATGCAGCTGGGAAATATTTAAATTCCAGGATTTTATTAATGAGATAATTGAGCTGGATTACTGTTATGGCTGGGAGGTTCTTTAGCATTTTGTTTGAAATGGAGTCAATTCCAGAAGCTGATTTGATCTTTAATTTCTTGATAATATTAATAATATCAGATGGGGCGGCTGGTGTTAAATTTTCTTCTTCTTCGTTCTTGTTGTAGAAATTTTTGATTGTTTGATTTACTATATACTCTTGCATTGGGTCCGAGATATCATTAAGTGTAAATTGGTTTTCCAGATTTTGAGCGATTAATTCAGCTTTATCTTGATCTTTAATGGCTGTGGAGATAGTACCTTGTAGGTGGCTCATCTTGGTGAAGGGTAATTTAAATCTTTTAGTCATTTTCCAAAAGGAACCGTCTTCTATTTGTAGATCTTCGAGTGTTTCTTTCCATTTATTATCCGAGTATCTTTTGAATGCATTTTTGATATTTTTGTGAATTCTGTTTAAGATGGTTTTATTGTTGGGATTTCTTGTGGTTTGCCATTTCTTTTTAGCTTTATTTCTAACTTGTAACAATTTCTTTATGTTGGGGTGAGTCCAGGTTTTTTTTTATCGTTGGTGGCTGGTTTTGAAGCATTTTGCCGGGCTGTTAGGAGGTCGTTCGTGAATTTATTGATTTCTTCATCCAAGGTAAAAGTAGAGGTAATCGTTGGCAGTGGTTTTGCATGGATTGAAGTGAGAAATTTAGTAAATAAAGTCCAGTTGGTGAAAATGTTGCTATTTTCTGTTGGAATAAGATAGTCGAAGTTGAAGGTGAGTTCTACAGGGTTGTGGTCGGAGCTCAGTTCCGGTATTGAAGAAATTTGGTAAGGAAACAAGAAATTTTTAATTACTGCCAGGTCTATTGTAGATGTAGAATTATGACCATATCTTGTGGGGGAATTAGGAGCTATGATATCCAGGTCGGTTTTAATCGCGAAGTTGAGTAATTGCAACCCTCTGGCATTGTTGTTATTGCATTTCCATTGCATGTGATGGGCAGCGCAATTCGACATGATCGCACTCCTATGCCTTTGAGATCCGCCTCTTTTTAGCCACCGAAATTTTCGGCCAATAGGAAGAGCGCAATTCGATCGTGGATCAGTTGACTGACTCGCCAGTAGATGGCGCCATCAGTCCCAAAATCGAGCCCAAAAAGTGAGTTACATACAAGCATACATACATACATACAAACATACAGGTGAAGCTAATAAAAGCGTATTAAAAATGATTTTTTTATTCTACAATAATCCCATTTACTTTTATATTTTTCAGAAAAATAAATTTTTTTCACCAAGATTGCCCATATTTTTGAATAAAAATTTGGTTTTCTTTTGTAATTGAATATCTAAGAAAATTATTTTATCATCATTTTTTTTGCGTTGTTGTCTTGATTGTTTTAATAAGTTAAAAAAATTATTTCATACTCTAAGATAACTCTCTCAAATTTGAATATAAAAAAAAATGACGAGATTTTGAAATATTAATGTATCATGTAAAATTTGTAAAGAAATCGATACCAATATAAAACCAACACTATCTCAAAAAGGGGTAAATATGAGCAAGATTTTATTCCAAAGGTTTGTTAACTAAATATTGTATATTAAATGAAGGGTGACACGAATGTCATAGAGCAAACTTTTAGAGGTTTGTCCTATGGCCATGTCTATTTAAACACAGTCCATTATCTAGTGTCTATTTTAACACAATTGTTTAAACCATTTGTCCCTTTTTTGAATAGCTTACTAAAACATACATTTTTTGCATAAGAATGTAGGACGGGAGTGATATATTGAGAAACTAATTTTCAAATGAATTTCTCACATTTAGCCTACTGATTCTTGTCACGTAACGAATTTCAAGTCCTCTCGTTGGCAATCCCGAGACGCACTCTATTTTTGTCCTACTGTGTGTTTACAACTGTGTTTTTATTTACGAAACTCTATCGGACTCAAATGCGGACTTAGCCAACGGCCGTACCATGCTGAATATACCGGTTCTCGTTCGATCACCGAATTCAAGCATCATCCGGCGCGGCCAGTACTTGGGAGGGTGACCACCTGGGATCACCGAGGGCCGTTGGCATTCAAAATTTTAATCTGGAGGGTCTTGAGGGCCTTATTCAAAAAATAAGTATTGCTCAAACTAAAGCAGATAAACTCCAGGCATTTGTTAATGGCCTAGCGTCTCAATCTCTTCCAAATACTTCGTAATGATTCAATCGGCTACTGGGCTTTGCATTTGCTACTGGAATGCTTGTAGTTTAAAAAATAAACTTTTTGAATTTGATGTTTTTCTTAATAACTATAACCCAGACATTGTACTACTACAGGAAACGCTTTTAAAATCTGATCATTCTCCTAATTTTTCTGGTTACATTTTTTTCTATCGCAATGACGGACCACAAAGTTCTGCCTCCGGTGGCACTGGTATTTTAATAAAGAATAGTATTCCACACACTCATGTTCCCTCTCCAATTCTCCATGCAATTAAAACTACTGTTGTATCTCTCAGTTTTCCATCTTTGACTATTGCATCTGTTTATGTTCCAAATAATGTTGCTTCCTCCAATTTCATTCATGATCTAAATGTTCTTTTTCCTATAGTAGTAGCACCATTTTGGCTGGTGATTTTAATGCTAACACACGCGGTGGAGTTGTTATAATAGAAATAATACTGGTAGACAATTAGCTGCTTATGCTCATAACTCTGATTTTGATATTCTAGCTCCTAACTCACCTACAAGATTTAGTAATTATTCTGCCTCTACTATTGACCTTGCAGTCACGAAAAATTTTCATTTTAACTACACCATTTCCTCTCTTAATGAGCTTTCCTCAGATCATAATCCTGTAATTATTAAATTTAACCTTTCTTACCCTACTATCTCTGTTAACAACAATGTTAGAACTTATTGGACTAAATTTTCTTCTTTAATTTTAATTACTCGGCTCACAAACTTAACAATGCTGCTGAAATTGATGACGCTACAGAAAATATGACGAAAATAATTACTGATGCTTACAATGCTGCCTCGAAACAAATTAATACTAATAATCGTAATTATCTTCCTCCACACATTAAAACCTTAATCACTAACCGTAAACATGCCCGTAAAACCTGGCAAATCTTTCGTGATCCACAAAGTAAGACTAATTATAACCACTCGCAGACTTTACTGAGAAGAGCTATTGCTCGATATAATTATGAAACTTGGGATAGACACCTACAAACCGTAAACTGCGAAGATGGTTCTTTCTGGTCTTGTCTCAGGACTTTTAAACGTAAACGTTCTCACATTAGAACCCTAAGCTCTAACAATTCACTGGCCACCACTGACAGTCAAAAAGCTGAAGTTTTAGCTGACAGCCTTTAGAAACAGTTTCTTGAGAACAGCATTCATAATCATGATACAGAAAATCTCATTGAGTCCACTATCACTAATTTTATTAATACTTGCCAAGTCTCTGAAATCCCTATCACTAAAGCATCTTTCGTTATTAATTGTATTTCCTCACTGAAAATTAACAAAATTCCTGACATAGATAAAATTACTAGTAAAATGTTAAAAACCTTCCTTTCAAAATAATACTTGAGATATGTATAATTACTAATTCTATTCTTCATACTGGTCACTATCCTAAGTCTTGGAAAACAGCTGGAATTCTCCCAATTCTTAAACCTGGAAAGGATCCTACTTCGCCTATTAATTACAGACCAATTTCTTTACTCTCTTCTATTAATAAACTAATTGAAAATGTCATCCCGAACCTCCTTAAAAGTGAGTCAGATCAAAAGAACCTTCTCATCCACAGCAATTTGAATTTACTGAAAAACTTTCTACAACTCATCAGCTCTACAATCTCACAAAAACTGCTGAAGGATTTACCTGGAAATATGAAACTGCTGCAATTTTTCTTGATGTGGCCAAGGCTTTTGATAGAGTCTGGGTTAATGGATTGATTTACAAACTCATTTCTTACAATTTCTTCTTTGTTTGATTCAAGTAATTCGTAACTATCTTTCAGACAGACACTTTTTTGTCGTAGTAGGGAATACTGATTCCTCAATCCGTGATATTCACGCTGGTGTGCCACAGGGCTCCATTCTAGCTCCTTTTCTCTATAATATCTTTATCAACGATATTCCACAAAAAACAATATCAATATTAGTCTGTCTGCTGACGACACTGCAATCTTAACGCAAGGCCGAAAAACTTGCACTATCCAGGAAAATTTGCAAAATTATATCATTGATTTAGAAAAAGGGCTCATTAACTGGGAGATAAAATTAAATATGGACAAGACTGACGCTGTTCTTTTAACTTGAAAAAAATCCTATAACCCTCCTAATATTAAAATATACAACAATTATATCACCTGGTCTAAAGAAACTAAGTACTTAGGAATTATTCTTGATAGTAAATTTCACTACAGATCGCATATCTACAACCTTAGAAATAAATTCAATACTCAATTTAGAATTCTCTATCCTTTAATCAATAGAAATTCAGCTTTACCTCTTAATCTCAAAATTCTAATATATCTCTCTTATCTTCGTCCAGTATTATCTTATGCCCAGTTTGGGGTTCTATTGCACGTACAAATTTTGAAAGTATTCAAAGGTTTGAGAACAAAACTCTCAGAATGTTGACGAATTCACCCTGGTACTTTTGTAATGACGATATTAGACGAGCTCTCTCGATTCCAAGTTTAAGACAATTTGTTCACAAAATTTCTACTAAATTCTATAATGATATGCGAAACATCAATAACTCTGTATTAAACATTCTACAAAATTACGATTATGATATTTCTTCCCGCACACATAGAAAAAGACCTCGCACTGTTCTAAATATTTTAAATTAATTCCTTACAACTGCCTAGATGAAAAAAGTTCGTTTCTGTTATTGACCTTTGCTCATTTTTTTACATGCAACTGATTTCATCAACATCTACACTTTTGAAATTTTTGTTATTTTTCACTTTTTAATTTTATTAAATAAATAAATCTTTTTTTAAAAAAAGGGCATTTAATTATCTATTTTTCTTATTAACTCAAAGGCATGAGACCACCGCTATGTTTCAACATTTTACAGTGGAGGAGCTAGGCCGTGGATCTCCGTGTTAATCTACAATAAGAGTTCGCACAGTATTATGCATTAATCCATAACAAATTTTATGAATATTAACATTTCTAACTTAAATTTTTTACTAAAAAATGACTATAAGAAAATAAATAAATAATTTTCTTTTTCAATTTTAAGCGGTCTCCAGTAGAAAATAAATGAATATATTAAAGATGTTACTAAAAATCTGCGAATTTTCTGAGCTGTAAAACATAAAATATAAATTGTATAAAAAATAGCAGAAAACACTCTTTCGCAACATTTACAATTCGTATAAGACGTAAGGAATTTTTAACATATAGCCATAAAGTAGTAAAAATTTATAAATATAATGAATCCAAAATAACTTTTTACTTCTTTTTTTTCTATAATATTTTTTACATCAAAAATAATTTAAATGACTAGCTGTATTTGGATAAAGCTAGACTTAAAAATACTTTTTAATTTTTTTGCTTAAGTGGCAATTTATGGTCTTGAAAGATAGTATATTATATTTAGTATTTCTTCAAATCGCTTTTTTTTTCTAATTCAACTTTCAATACAGGGATAGTTATCTTTATGCCATAAGCAAGGTCTGCACGGCTGTTACTCCTTTAGCACTATCCGGGGGCACGTGTAGTTTGAAGATAGGCTACGGACGCGAGTAACACTACCCCCACAACTCTCTACGATCCTATTAGGCCATGACCTTCTTTTTAAAGTGGATTCCGAACCACTACAAGCATCCATGGTACCTCCGGGAGCCTACCCGAAACCTGTGGCCGGAGAGCTAGCCACTCGGCCATTCAGTCTCTTCTTCAAATCGGGAGCAGCTCATATTTCATGAAACCATTCCTACAACATCCTCTTCCTTATCTGACTCTTAACTAAGCCTTAACTGACTTTGGTCTCATTCCCATTTTAACTACGAATAAATGCCATGAATTTGTCAAACTTACTTTACGAGACAGTAATAATCTTCATTATTTAAACTATTACTTTTATTTATACCATCTTCCATTACAGTTATACATCTGAAATCACATCTGTACAGAAGCAACACAAACCAAAATTTATCTCTTGATTTACCGATCTGTACTTCGTCTTATCTTTGTTATGAAGAAAAAGATACGAGATCTTACAAAAATATGAGTAAGGTATTTATCACCCACAAAACTCTTCCTTTGGAATACTCAGAAAGTGCAAATGTTGGAGATACATTGGCTTTCTGTTAGCTATTTTCATTAATATTTTTGGCACCTGCTGCAAGAAAAAAAAAAAAAGGAAAAAGAAAAGAATGTTCGAGTAAAAGTGACAAAATTCATGTTCCATAATACTTGTTATTCGAAAGAACATTATAAATATTTATTATTTCACGATTCTGAAAACAAGTCATCATAATCTTTAAAATACCAAAACACAAACTCCCTTATCTAAGCAGCATACAAAAGTTTTCCCTTAAACGTGTCATGTATACAAAATATTATATTATGAAATATGATTATAAAAACGTATTGCGTTGAACAATGAAATAATTTAATTTGAACATGTTCTTCATTTATTTTATATTTTGTTTTAATTATTTATTATAATTTGCAGTTTGAGATAATGTGTGATAACTGAATAAATAATGAAAAGTTTTTGGATAAGAATAATTAAATTCAATAAAAATCTATCAAGTGCGTATTAAGCAATTTTTAGTACCACAAGCTATAAGAACACTTGTTTTAGAATAGTTTCGAACTAATGTTTAATAAATTGGGGATCTATTTTATTCCATTTTTTCCAGCATTACATATTTTAGTAGCTGCTCTGAGAAAATATTATGTTTTTCGTATTTTCTTATATTGGGTTCAAATCTAAAGAACTAGGTTGCCTTTTAATGATTTCTTTATAAGCATAAAACAAACGCTGTAAAACATTCAAGGTAACATGCTTAGGAATTTTATTCTGGTAAAGTTTAAAGTTTCTTAATAAAGCAAAACTTTTACTGGGGATTTGAAATTTAGCTGAAGATATCAATACACATTAACTTATTTGTGGTTTCCTCAATAAATTGACTATTACCTAATGTTCTCGCAATGTAGCACACAGTGTATATTTGGGAATCAGTTATCCAAATAATCACACACAATGAAAATTAAAACAACATTTTTCTAAATGGCCATAACTACTAGTTGCAATGATATTTCACTCTTGCCGATCAGGCACGACACTAACATAAACTTTTTCACCGCTAGGTGTTCTGCACACACAAGCGCATACGTACACATTATTCGGCGCTAGGGGTATCCACACGCGCAGACGGAAACACCTATTCCAGTGCATAGCACCTCCAACGTCATATTTAAAGAATGCAAGCAAGTTCTCCTTTTTCTTTTGGGGGCCTGAATGGCCGAGAGGCTAGCGCTCTGGCACTCGGTACCACTCGGTGGACAGTCGCTTGCAACATGTCCTTTAATCATACACAAGAAATGACTTTTTAACAAAGACTACAAAAATCGATTTTCATGTTTGAAGACCGGTGAATCAAAGATAATGGAAAGTCGAAATTATACAAATGTGGGACATAGAGAAAGTCTTCGGAAAAGGTGAAAATCCTCAAAATTTATATAAATTGTGATCAATTGATTCAATTTCCAGAAAAAAAGAAGAATCAGAAGAATTCTACTTGTTGATTAAAAAAAAAAAAAAAAAAGCATTACATGACATTATTTTTTAATTTTGCTAATGTTCTCCGAGACTTAAAGAAATCTTCATAAAAAAATGTTAAATCCCAGTTTAAAAACTATTTATTGTAATAAAATCTAAGAAAAAAAATGCATTCGTTTAAATAATAATTGAAGATTTCTTGATATTTCAAAATTATCGCTATAATCCTATTTACTATTATTAGATTTAACTGATTATTATTATTTAGATCTTAATCCTTTTATTAGATTTTACATTATATTTTAGCTGACCATAACTTGATCTCTTAAAGAGTCGACGAGCTTTTTGCTTTGGTGGGCCTCACACTCTTAGCTTATGTATAAAACAAACATTCCACTAATTTTGGACGAAGAGAGAACATTGTCTTCTGGCAAGAATTTTGTCTTTCAGGCAAGTAGCAAACTCCTGCCAGGCTGTTCCTGCTAATGCATGCTTGCTACAATTCCGCTGTTGTAAATCTCAGATTGCAGTCATCTAATTTCTACAAGAATATTGACTCTCGGTTGTAAGAAAATCGATATTTATTTGCATAATGCTTTTTTTCTTGGTTTAAAAATCTACATTTAAGAAAATGTGATTTTGGACAATCGATATTCAATAAAGCTGGATTCATGATCCTGTGGTAACATGCAGGAGGGTTCAGATCCGAATCTGTAACGAAATCGCAACCGTTTCAGTCACGGTTTTAAGGAACGAGAAGACTCAATAACGATTACAACACCGTGCATAAGCATGTCATATCTATATTCAGGCCGCCCAATTGGACGCAAATGTGACCCAGTTAACTAGCATTGTCTTCCCTTCATACGTTATTTCTATTGCTACATTTCCATTACTGTAAGTCTCATATTGTGGTCATCTAATTTCTACAAGAATATTGACTCTCAGCTGCATGAAATTTGATGTTTATCTCCATAGTATATATATATTTTGCATTCTTGAGGAGTTTTTAAAAAAATGTGATTTATGACCATTGATAATGTTATCGATATATTATTACCATCGATATTGTCGATATATTATGCATTTATGACCATCAATATTGTGAACTCACGGTATATATATATGGGACAAAAATGTACAGCACTCACAAAGTTTTCGCATAAAAGTACTATTTATATAAATAAGTAGATAAAAATATATTAAAGGAAAGTTTGAAAATTTAGGGCCTTAAGCTAATTAAATTGAACCAATTTTACTGTTTCTTTATTATGCAATGTTTTAGCTAAAAGAATAAATTTTTTTAATATACAGTACTATAGGATAAAAGAATAAATGTTACTTTAAAAAACTTTCGGATAAGAACAATTTATTTCAATAAAAATCTTACAACTTCTTAATTTGTAGAACTTGAACATTTTAATCATTTTTTTTACAAATTCGAACTGATTTTTAATAAACCCTGAGACTATTTTGTTTTATTTTTCACGCATTATAAATTCCAGTTGCTGCTTTGAAGAAATGTTAGGTTTCCAAGTTCTATTCTCAATTTCTGATCAAATATACTCATAAGAAAGCATTTAAATGGCGTCTTCAGAATTGAATGCTTAGGATTCCTATTCTAATAAAACTTTTTTTTCTATAAACTAAAATTTTTGATTGGTGATATTAAATTTTAGTTAAAGATGTCAATATACAACTACTAAACAATAGTGTTCCCACTAAATTCGAACTACCTAGTGTTGGGCATGCGCTCCCACATTATATATCATCCATATCTACTGTTAACGAATAATATATGTAATCAATTAATAAAAATTATAAATCAATTAACAAATGTAACACATTTTTTCATGTTTCTCGCAGATGAAATTTAATGTTTCTGGCAGATGCCACTGGCCACGATGCCTGGCTTATCGAATTATTCTTTGAATTATTTTTGAACCGCCACTTATTTCATAACATTTCTGATTTTCTGTTCAACGTTTTATATTTGGTTATCTTGGATTAGAATTTTATGTATTTTGAACTATCACTCACTTCATTCCATGAGACAATTTTGTTGATATCCTTGATATTGAGTAAATGAAAATTTTACTGTCCTATACATTATTTACTATAACATTTTATGATATAAAATTATTTGATTAATTTCCTAGGTAGTTACGACGTTTTTTACAAATTTCTATGGATGTATGCATGCCAGATCTGGTCAGGAAGGTATTCTAATTATACAAATAAATACTATTTAAAAATGATTAAATATTCGTAACTGATGATTATTTTTATTGTGAAAAACTGTGTTTAAAAAAATGCTTCTTCATAATGAAGGAAAAAGGGGGCCTGAATGGGCGAGTGGCTAGTGCTCTGGTGCTCGGTACCACAGGTTTTCGAGTTCGAACCCCGGTGATGCCACGGATATTTGTAGTGGTTCGGAATCCACTTTAAACCGTAGATCCCGGTCTAATAGGATCGTAGAGCGTTGCGGGGGCCTTCTTATCCGCGTCCATGGCTTATCTTCAAGTTACACGCTCCTCCTGGGTAGGGCAAAGTGAGTAACGTCTGTGCAGCGTTTGCCTTAAGGCGTCCAAGACAGCTGTTTAAGTATTTGCCAGTTACATTAGAAAAAAAATAATGAAGTGTTAACTGCTATACTAGCAGCTAATTGTGTCAGGATGAAATACTCTCTTTCTAATTATATTAATCTTTATTTGCACAATTAATATATACATACACATGGCACGTGGTGCCTCTTCTACAATAGTATTAATATTTTAAAAGCCAAGAGCCGGTCCCTGACCGTCTGTTTTGATCTGACGCTCCTAGCTCTCACCTCGTGGTCTGAAGATCTCACCGCAACTGCCGACCACACAGTTAAGGTCACAGTTACCAGTTATAACCGCGACCTCTCGCGGTTCTAATTAAACCTTACATTCGGCCTTTCCTGACAATCATTCGTCCTCGAATGAACTACTAAAGTTATAAAATCAGGCAATCATTATAATAAACATCATTGGAAAGTTAAAGAAATTATGCACATGATTATCTAACTACATACTCAGCAATGACTAAATAAAAATTAATTCAATACATACAAAAAAATCAGTAAACAACATATAAATCAATTAAATTCAATGTAAACAAATTGGAATTAAAATTAAATCAAATTAGTTATATAAATCAGTAGCAACACAATAAAATCAATTAAATCAAAATAAAAAATCAGTAAATAGCAATTAAATCAAGTAAATTCAATTAAATCAAATCAGTTAAAGTTACATCAAGTCACTCATATTGAATTATCATTTTCCGTAGGAAATTGTCTTTATACAGGCACGTCTTGGATTACGTTTTAGGTCAGAGTCACAAGTTCATTGTCTGAAAAATCTCCTAAAAGTTCACCTGACGAGTCCTCTCTATCAGAATCAGTTTAATTCGGCCATGCCTTTATCTGGCTTACATGTGGTAGAGTAAGAATGTCCTTTGCTCTTTTCTCCAAGTTGAGTAACTCTGTAGAACGCCTGGTAGCGCATCAGTTATTATGAAAGGACCTCGATATTTTGGTTGGGTCTTTGTTGGTTCTCCTGTCGGTATCGGAGTCCTTTTCCTAACCACAGCTTGTCCTGACTTGTAAGTGGTAGTTCCGCACTTTTTCTTGTTGTAAGCGTCGTTCATCTTTTTCTGCAAATTTTCTACCAGCTCGCGAGTCGATGTTTGAATCTCAGCAGGATCAGTCCATTTTTCTGCATTCTCATCAGCTTGTTTTCTTAAAATTTCATCGTTGAATCTTGGTGAGTAACCGTGAAGCATTTGAAAAGGATTCTTGTTGGTTGCTTTGTTTAAAGCATTGTTTAGATTTCTGTCCAGTTCTTTCAATATCAAGTCCCAGTCAAATTTTCTTTCCTTAGAATGGAAATGGTCTTATTCAATTCAGGATCACCTCTTTGAATAAGGACTTGTTCGTCAACGGACATCGTTTGATATACATCCAGATCAAAATTCTTTACAATCAAAGCTTTAATATTCAATAGTGGCCTTAAGACATGGTGCAATAAACTCTGAAACTCGGTTGGTGCATTAGTTAACACAAAAAATATTCTTTCAATCTTAGTTAATAACGTACATCCTAATTCACTCAATTTCATTGCAAAGCAATCCCTAACCTCATTGACTAACTCTAAAATTTCCCTTTTATTTTTAATTGGTGTTCCTTCATCTAATCTAATTTAGCTCTTTTCGGTTAAACGCTTATTTTCCTTTATTACATTCACGTAACAACTCTCCTCATTAACCAAACAATTGGGGTCTAACTCAATTACTCTTCCTACACATTGATTTTCCTTCAGTATTACCTTCTCATTTCCCATATTAATAATTGGAACTATAGTTTCACCCCCTTTTATTTCTAACGAGGAATCACAACACCCTTCTTTTGCCTCTATATTTACTGAGCCGTCATTCGCCAAAGTTGTCTGAGCTCTAACAAAATTCACTGAATTTCTTTCAAGTATTTCTTAACTAGATGTTTTCAATTCTTTTACGTTCGAATTATTTTCACATTCCATGTTAACAAACGGATTATCCTCTGCATAACAAACATGGAATTTATTTCCAATGCGAGCAAACGATATGTTTTCCCGATCTAAAAGGGATCTCCCAATTAATAATTCGTGCGGTAAAGCGTCGTCTCTAACAATAAGCATTTCGACCCCTTTTACTTTAACGCTATCCAAAGAAATATCTACTTTCGTCTTTCCTAGCACTCGCGCAGCACACATCTTGATATTCCTAAAACCGTACATTACATTTGAAGCTGGGTCTATTTTTAATTCTAACCACTTCGCTACGGAATTCCTACAAATGACAGAATCGCTCCCAGTATCAATCAGAGCTTCAAACTCCAGCGGACACTTGTTTATTCTCGCAGTTTTAAGGTAAGATGATACCTTACTCATTCCGCCCTCACTAGCTGTCATTACGCTATGATCTCTTTTCGATGCATGGCTTCCTTCATTCCGTTCAATTCCCTCTCCTCGAGTGTTAAAATTCTGCTCTTTATTAATTCGATCAAATTTATATTTTTGTTTTGGAAAATCTGTAGCAAAATGTGTATTCTCGTTACAAACGAAGCATCTATTGCTATCTATCTGCATTGGGTGCCGCCATTGTGTGTAACCGCAGTATTTATTATCAAAACTTCCGGTTGTAAAACGTTCGTTCCTGAAACTGGAACTGTCTTTTATTATACCCCGTCGGATCATTCCGTGGGAATTTCGGTCTAAGCCTACAATCGCATTCTTTTTCATACATATTTTGATTTAAATGTTTAAATTTGGGTACGTCGCTTTCATTTCTTAGACTTTCATATTCATCAAGTTTATCAGCTAATTCGGATGATTTAATTATTCTCACCCATTCATCCACAAAATGTTCTTTTACTACAATAGAAACTTTTCTTTTCAATTGATCTGTTATAATTAATTCTCTAACACTATCAAAGTCATTCACATTAGTGCCGCGTAACCACTCATCGAAATAATTTTGTAACTCATACGCGAAATCTCTCCATGTATTTTTCGGTAGTTTTGTGTGCCCAAAGAACTTTTGTCGGAATTTATCCGGGCTTAATTTAAACTTTTCTAATAACAAATCTTTAATATATCCATAATCATTCGAAAGTTCTTCCGGAACTCTTGCAATAATTTGATTAATTTCATAGGGCAATAAATTAACCAAATGACTAACCCAATTCTCATGACTTAAATTTAAGCGTTTCGCTTGTCGTTCAAACAATATTAGATAAAAACTTATGTCCCCATCTCTCATTTCGTAGCGTTACATTATTTTAGTTATTGTGCAATCTCTAGAAATTTCATTTACGTTTCTATTTTCTCTTAACACATTTCTATTTTGTATTTTTAATTTTTCTAATTCGTATTGTCTTTCTAACTCGCGCTCCTCACGCTCCCTTAACTCACGCTCCTTTAACTCTCTAGTAGAAATCATAGTTTTTAGTAATTCACGCGTAAATTCCTCATCATAATATTCACTTTTAGTAATTAAATCTTAAATTTCGACAACAACTGCGTTATCGGGTAATTTTACATTTAATTCTTCTGCTAAAGAAATTAAATCTTTTTCGCTTTTGCGAGATATGCCACTTTTTTTTTTACACACTATTTAAATTTTTAACTATTCAACACTATTTCAATTCCTAACAGTTTAACACATAAAATCAAATCAATTCTTAAAATCTTCAATACAATTTCACACAGAAATTGACTCCTCAAGAATTTTACACAGAAATTTAAAAAAAATAATTTGCACCAACACCGAGTTTCTAGAAATTCATGCCACATACCTTAAATCGCTTGGAGTAGGCCTTGAGTTCTGCTAACCACATCCGGTCCTCCAGGGTCAATAATCCCACTTCTAAAGTGTTAACTGCTATACTAGCAGCTAGTTGTGTCAGGATAAAATACCAGTCTCTCTCTTTCTATTTACATTCATTTATTTACACTATTAGTACATACATACACATGGCACCTTGTGCCTCTTCTACAATAGTATTAATATTTTAAAAGCCAAGAGCCGGTCCCTGATCGTCTGTTTTAATCTGACGCTCCTAGCGCTCACCTCGTGGTCTAAAGATCTCACCGCAACTGCCTACCACACTGGACCACACAATTAAGGTCCCAGTTATCGGTCACAGTTACCAGTTATAACCGCGACCTATAATTAAACCTTACAGAAGGAAAATAAATGTAATGCAGACAAATTTGACTCTAGACAAAATCGGATGTGAAATTTAGAAAATACCATATCTTCTTTATCACTTATTTCATTTTCTATAGCAGGAAAACGCTCTAGCAGTTCTAACGCTTATAATTTTTTCTTATGAAGTATACAATTTGTATTTAAGACGTTCTTAATTTTATTTAATATATTCACTTTATTTTTATTTTTATTTATTTATTCCCTTTGTATATATTTTAGTTTCAATCTAGGAATTTATTTTTAATCTTTTAATATAATTCGCCTCATTTGACCTTTTTCATATTCCTGATTTAATGATTTTACAAATTTTCGTATGATAACATTTAAATTAGAAAATAATTTTTTTTTTATGTTGTGTTATAACATCTATTTTAATTGATTTGTATACATTTTTTTATGCAAACCTTTTTAAATTCAAATTCTGTAATTTTGAAATTTTTTCTCAACAGTGCTTAAAATTTGTTTTTATTATTATTTTATTTAACCTGCACGAGGGGGGATCATGTCTACATGCAGGCATAAAAATATAATATATTTTAAATATATATGGGCAAATTTTTTAATTTGATATTAAAACCATGAAACTAAAACTTTAAAAATTTTATTTTATTTTAGGACATATTAAGCTTTTAATACTATCGTTAAAAAGAAACTTGTTGGTTAATGCGGTAATTTTTTGAAACACAAGATATCTGAACACTTTAAATATTCTCACCGGGGATAAATACGATAAATCAATAGCTCCGAATGATTCTACATTATGTTTTAGGAAAATGAATTAATAAATGAGCTCCACAGAGCTCTATGAATATTTGTTTAAAGTTGTGAAAACAGCCATGATCGAAATTAGTACACTAAATTTATATTTTATTTGTAAAGTGATTAATAAGCTTCGTAGCTATGAACAATGCCAAAAAATCCGATTGATACTTTACTGGAGAGCTTTTCATTAAAAATCAATGTTATGAAATATTCATTACTTCTTACATAATAGAAAGAATATTTTACCTTTTTTTGGAAAATTATTTATTTTTCTTGCAAACGAAATCCACTCATACAAATTCATTGAGGTCCTTTTTGGTGAAGTATGACTGTGTGTATGCATGTGCTGTGTATAAATGTGTGCATGTGAATATACAATATATTTGTGTTAGTATACATGTATGCATATTCGTGAATATGTATATACGTTTATGAATATATATTTTGTGTGCAAACATACATACGTACACACGCACGTACATAATTGCCCATACGACAAATACAAATGCACCTGCACACATAGATACGTATGCATGATGACAAATACAAATGCACATGCACACATAGATACACATATATACACCCATATATATATATATATATGTACATTCATACACCCTCACATACATACACACTTACGTACATTCATTCATACATATATACATTTATACATTCATGCATATACACATTTATACATTAAAACGCACAAACCTACAAATCACACTGATATTTGCACATAAAAAACCTTTACATAAAAATTTTACATTTATACATAAAATCTAAAATTATCATGCACACGCACACGCACATGCATATACATAAATACACATGTTGACATACAAACTCAAATATAAACACATGAACATATATACACTCGCACAAATAATCAAACTCTCTCACAAACATACCCAATCACTTACACATATATAATCTCATGCGCATCTAACAAGCATGCATGCACACAAACCTATATACACATATGTGCACATAATTGCACTTCACACACAAAAACTCATACGTATACATTTGCATTCAAATATCCATGTACTATATGCGTAAATGAGCATATATATATATACATGCATGCACAATAATGACATTCATTTGCCTATAGCCGTAGAGTAAACGGCCACATACATAATATGCATACAAATCTATTTGCACACATACGTAAGTAAATATGCATTTGTATGCAAGGATATACATATAATAATTACTACTAAAAAGGAAAAGGAAAACAGAATAATATATTTATACCTTCATGCATATTTAAGCATATTTCAGTACATACCTACTCATAGAGAAATATATATTTATACATATAAATATGTATTTATGTATATTTATAAGCATATATGTATACCTCCTTTTTCCTTTTTTTATATGAATATATTCCTCTTTGTAAACATATGTACATGTACCACCATAAATAAATCCTACTTTCGAGGACGTGAATTTGTTTTACAAAAACTTGATTTTGGATGGCCAAACTGTGTTATGGAGCTTATGCCATTCAGAAGTTTTTATAATTCATGAAAAGAAAATAGAAGCCAATAATTTAAAAATGCGCTAAGCATAGAGAAATATTAAGACAATGTAATTTTTCGAATTTTATTCTGAATTTTTACTTAAAGAGAAAGTCATAAAAATTACACCAAAAAAAAAAAAAAAAAAAAAAAAAAAAAGAAAATTCATACAGATAGAACAAAATTAGAGGCAATTAGCTCAACTGTGACCGAACGAGAATGCTAACATTTTACGTAACAAACGATGGAGTTTGAATAAAGTTTAAAAGTTTAAACTAAAGCTATTTGAATATGTTGTGATATTTTTCTTAAGGAATTTCAAGGTTTGAATGTTTTGTGATTTTTTTTTTATCTGAAGTTAAAAATTCTCATGTTAAACTACAATACCAATCCGCAGCCAGCTTGAAGGAAGACTCGTGACTTTGCTGATGGATTCGATGGCGATTTAGGCAATGTTTATAAATGGTCTCACTTCGATAATCAGTTTGTCTGTCGGGGGTTTATTGGGTTTCCTTCCATACGACATTCAAATGTGGATTAGTTATTCCTAAAAGTCCATCCAGAATGGCAATGTGTCCTTCCGTCATCATACGTCTGTGCGTTGTTCGTAGCATACGTTAAATGGAACATTTACAGATGTTCAACAACAGAAGAAAAGAAAATACGCTGCTGTGAAAGTGATTCATAGTTTGTAGTACACGAAATTGTGGTAACGTTTCTTGCAAAACATGTTCTTAGTATATTGAGAAAGATGGTAAAATTACTACCATCACATATTAAAATATAGGTATCGCTGAACCAGAGGATCACGAACGACTTGAGAAGGAAAGGGAAGTCAGAGCGTCAGTCTCTTCTTTCAGATAAAAGCTGCAGCTTTCAGGCAAAGGACTTTGACATAATTTATTCGCTACTGGAACGGTAGAATTCACATCAAGGATGTATATTAATACACCCACATTTTGGATCACAAATTTGTACGAATGACTCCTCGGACACTACTTGAAGGATCCGAACTTTTTTTCTCCTTGGGCCCAACGAAACCCAACGAAAGGGCATTCCAGTCTAAAGTGGCAGTTACTGGTATAAACACAGAAACTATCAATACGGCATTGCTGCGAACTATGCACCTTGGTTTGCTACAATGCTTACAATGCACTACAACGCTTTAGTTCTGGGAGATATAAGAAGTGGAAAAGAAAAAAACTTTATTTTCACTCCCTTCTAAACAAACCAACATTCATCATAATAAATGCATGCAATATATTAATTATAAATATGAGAATATCTGTACAAATAAAAGATTGTTTCGTTCCCATAGCAATTTCGTTCAAGATAGGAAATTATAGTATTCACATTGGCCTGCGTTTATTGACAGAATTTAAAATCTGCTGCCTGCTTTTCTGAAAGATGTACACCAAGCAGAAAAGCAGTTACGTAATACAGCCGTTGCGCTGTGAGGGAAAAAGAAAGCTGAAATGTTTGGTTATAGTTCGCATGGTCAATTTCTTGAAATTCTGACATGATTTAAAATAGCATTACTTTTCGAAAGCTGACAAGCGTAATAAAATAAAAACGACTGATACTACACTTCTTAAATGTCAGACGCAACGTTCGAGCCACCACTCTCTTTTGAAAACCAGACCTTAAATTCGGCTCCTCAAACCTTTCGGCTATCCTGACTTCGCGTCGACTGTGTTGCAGGACTTATTTATAGTACTCAACTCCAGTCGAAAGCAATCTGAACGCAGCAATAGATGAATATTACAGTCAAGAAAAAAGAAGTTGGAATGATTGGTCATAGTTTGCATGGTCAATTTCTTGAAATTATGACATGATTTAAAAAAGTATTACTTTTCGATTGGTCGAAATCGATAAATCGATTGGTCGAATCGAATTGGTGATATTTTTCATTGTCAATTTTTGACTTAAATATGAAAATTAAGATGTTAATCTTGTTCGGAAACACCCGCTTTATTAAAAGTATTAAACAGTAAATTACAAAATATTGTCATTTTTGAGTCAAGATTACATAAAAACATATATCTAGGGAAAAAGAAGAACGGTTTATTTTTAATATTTCATTAAGAGTAATTGAGAGTCATATTTTAACCAGGAATGAAGTGTTACTAAAATATATTTTCCACCTACATACTTTTTTTACATAGTTTTTACGTAAAAGCAGAAGAAAAAAAAAAAAAAACTCACGCACGCTATTTTTACTTATGGCATGAATAGAAGTACAATATTTATTTTTAATTGAATTTAGTTCATCTGCAAATAAATATTATTGGTGCGCTAAAATAAAAAAAAAACACGTGTGATAAGTGCACCACTCTGGCGAATAACAATTTAATTATTTATAATTTTCTTCTCAACTCTATTCCACATAAAAAAAATTAGCTTTAAATCTACCAACGATAAGGTTTGAATTTGAATTACGACTGTGACCAAAAAGTAACACCAATTTTCAATTTAAAATTGTATGGGCTAACGGAATTTCAATTTTTTTCTTTTTTAGGTTGCTGGAACTGTCCTTAACATCTGTATGAAATTTGACGTCAAAATATTCGTTAGCGTTTGAGTTACGCTTGGCTTTATGAGACGCTAAAACTGATTCTGGCGATTTTTGAAATGTCTGAACTCATTGAGCAAAGAACTCGCATCAAATTTTGTTTGCCGAAATGTATAGAATGTCGCAGAAGGCATTTGATGAGCACTACTATATCGGAAAGAAATGTTTACAAGTGGTATAAACAGTTCAAAGATGGCAGAAAACGCGTTGAAGACGAAGAGCCCTCTGGTCGACCCTCCACCTCAACCAACGAAGCTGACGTCCAAAAAATTATAAATTTATTATTTGCAAACCGTCGATTTACAATTAGAGACCTTGCTCATGATGTTGGAATTTCAAAAGGATCGGCCAATCCGCCTGAAACACGTCAAATCTCGATTGTAACCGAAAACACTGAATGCCCCAGCTCACATTGCATTGATTCTTCATGACCTTTTCGCTAAAAATGAAACCCATATCGTTCCACAACTCCCGTATTCACACCGTGCAACTTCTGGCTATTCCCTAAACTCACAAGACCACCCCGGGGGCACAGTTTTGAGTCGATTGAAGAGATTCAACATGAATCGCCGCGTGCTTTGAAGGCCATCCTAGCCGATGACTTTTTAGCATGCATTGAGAATTGGAAAAAACGTTGGCACAGGTGCATTGTGTCCGGAGGGGATTACTTTGAAGGCGATGAAATAAATTTGGAAGAATAAAAAAAGAGTTTAAAAAAAAAAAAAGGTCTACTTTTTGAACACAGTAGCACCTCCTTCCTAATAAGGAGAAATATTATTTCATTACTCGATTTCAAATATATGCCAATTAAATTTATTCAAACAGAAATTCTAGCCCCTTCCCGTTTATTTTCTTCCATAATCAGTTTTGTAAAATACATTTTTATTATGATATGACCATTGAACTCATTTAACAGTAATTTTTTTTAATATATATCATATAAATTTACAACATAATATTTGAAACTGTAAAAAAGAAAAAAGAAAAAAAAAATGTTTTGAATATATGTGCTTCTTTCTTGCCATATTTAATGCTAGCAGAAATGAGTCACCGTTTTTTCATAACTTTAATAAATTTTATTAAGAAAAATTATTTTTGCAGAATAAAGAATTTAAGATTTTAAACTATTCGCTTTAAATTATATAATTTTGCTAAATAAAACAATCTTTCTTAATAGGAGACTCTCTAATATTTTTATCTCCCTTTCCGTTTGTTAGCATTCTTTTTTTTTTAAGAATAGAATAAGTTTAGTTTTATAGGTAATTAAAAATTAATACATGAAAAAAATAGTAAAAATTTCCTCCTTGTTTTTTTATAACAATGCTGCCACCAGATGGCGACAGGTATTTACTTAATGGCTGGCGACATTAAAAAATATTTATAATATTACATTTCCTAGAACCTTAAAAACCTTCAGATATTATAGACAATAGCATGATTTAGCAATTTAATAAATATTACATTATTAAATTATAAACAGCAAGACTTTGAAAGAAGATTTAAAATAGATTATAGAAAGGCATTATTATTTTTCATTATGCTGTCAGTTTTGAAATTTTAGAAATCATTTCGACATTTTCGAATTATTAATAGTTTTTAATTTCTATTTACATGTAGGATTATTCACCATATGGAAACCTTCTATGATGGAACATCATTTAAGTAACAAGTTATTTCAAAGAACCATCGATGTTGCGCATAAAAAAAGAAATAAATGTTTTTTTTTTAATGGACATTCATTCATATATATATATATATATATATATATATATATATATATTGCATGTAAATATGTCGAATATTTGGCAAAGTATATTAAAAAAGAAATTATAATTTGATTGTCAGCGTCCAATCATCATTCATGATCCAATTAACTCATCTAAAAAAAAAAAAAAAAAAATATTTAATTAGTAAAGTAGGATGACACATTTAAATTCAGTTCCTGAAAATAATTTTATACGGAAATTTTTCTTCATTATAAGATTTGAAATTGTGAAATACTCAATTAATTTGATAAAACATGTATCTAATATTTCTTTCTGATAAATTCTGCTATTTAATACAAAACTTTTAATGTATTTGCCGGCAGAATATTTTTTTCATAGGGAAAAAAATGTCATTAATTAAAAGTATTCATTTAACTTTCTTAACTCATTCATTAAGTATGGAGAGGATAAAATTTAAGTGAAAAAGGAATATATCCTACAAATTATTTTATATAGTATGTTAAAACATTCGGGAATTTTTAATATTAAGATCCCAGGAAAAGCAACGCAGAAGTTTTTTTCACAATTTTTCAATTAATGATCACTGATACGTAGTATTATAATCAAAACAGTTTTTTAAAACATTCATTTAATGTAGAAATAGGATGGTAGTAATTGAGCGTTTTGTTTGTAAATCATGTAAGTGTGATGTTATTTGTAATAAATTTCCAATTATAACTCTGCGTGCTTATCAATTTCTTTTTTAAATAAATGTATGTTTTTGGATGTTTCATTTAGTGATGGGAAAGTCTGCTTTATTCTAGTTTTCAGACATCAGATTTGTTAACGAACCTGTTTAATTCAGATTATCGGAGCTCGATACACATATATATATATATATATATATATATATATATACACTGAAGTGACAAAAGTCATGGGATACCTCTTAATATCGTGTCGGCCCTTCTTTCGCCCGGCGAAGTGCAGCAACTCGACGTGGCATGGACTCAACAAGTCGTTGGAAGTCTTCTGCAGGAATACTGAGCCATGCTGTCTCGATAGACGTCCATAATTGTGAAAGCGTTGATGGTGCAGGATTTTGGGCACGAACAGACCTCTCGATGATGTCCCATAAATGCTCGATGGGATTCATGTCGGGCGGATCTAGGTGGCCAGATCATTCGTTGGAATTGTCCAGAATGTTCTTCAAACCAATCGCGAACAGTTGTGGCCCGGTGACATGGCGCATTGTCATCCATAAAAATCCCATCGTTGTTTGGGTACATAAAGTCCATGAATGGCTGCAAGTGATCTCCAAGTAGCTGAACATAAGCATTTCCAGTCAATGTTCGGTCCAGTCGCACCAGAGGACCAAGTCCATGCCATGAAAAAACAGCCCACACCATTACGGAGCCACCACCAGCTTGAACAGTGCCTTGCTGACAGTTTGGGTCCATGGCTTCGTGGGGTCTGCGCCACACTCGAACCCTACCATCAGCTCTTACCAACTGAAATCGTGACTCATCGGACCAGGCCACGGTTTTCCATTCATCTAGGGACCAACCGATATGCTCACGTGCCCACGAGAGTCGCTGCAAGCGATGTCGTTCTGTCAGTAAAGGCACTCGAGTCGGTCTTCTGCTGGAATAGCCCAAGAAAGCCAAATTTCTCCGCACAGTTCTAACAGACAAGTCCCTTGTACGTCCCACATTGATTTCTGCGGTTATTTGACGCAGTGTTGCTTGTCTGTTAGAATTTACGACTCTTTGCAGACGTCGCCGGTCTCGGTCGTTAAGTGCAGGCGGTCGACCACTGCGCTGTCCATGGTGGGATGTTATGCCTGAAATTTCATACTCTCGGCACACTCTTGACACAGTGGATCTGGGAATGTTGAATTCCCTAACGATTTCCGAAATGGCATGACCCATGCGTCTAGCTCCAACTAACATTCCGCGTTCAAAGTCTGTTAATTCCCGTCGTGCGGTCATCATCACTTCAAAACCTCTTCACATGAATAATTTGAACAGAAATGAAAGCTCTGCGAAAGCACTGCGCTTTTATACCTGTTCTATGCGATGCTACTGCCATATGAAAATTTGCATATTGCTATCCCATGACTTTTGGCACTTCAGTGTATATATATATATATATATATATATATAATATATGTATATACCTTGCAATTAATTTAAGGTGTATATGAAATATGAAATCTAAATAGAATAAGAAATAATGTAATTAAGAACAAATTTAAAATTTTATTCGTATTTTATCATTTCAAAACCAGATATATTTGTGAAACCCATATTATGTTTTAGGAAATATGATTTTTCTTTGTCCTTTCTAAAAAGTTTTAGAATTTTTTAATATTGAACACTTATTTATTTATTCTTAGTATTGCTATCACATTTTTTTAGAATTCTTATATTCAATATTGAAACAAAATGGATTCTTTTAATAGATTTGTTGAAATAAGTATTTAATTATTTACTTCTTAAGAAATTTTTTTTTTTATTTATAAATTTTGTTTTGATATGATATATTTACCTTTAATATATTGTTAATTTAAAATACGAATCATTTTAAATGTATAGTATTAAGAAATAAATTATACATTTTAAAAATGAAATTTAAACTGAGAATATATCCTTCGTTAGCAAAAAAGAATATGAGAAGAATTAAAAATTACTAATAGGTATATAATAAATAAATAACACAAATACATTATTAAATAAATATTATTTGATCACTATTATTTAATTTAATTAATTATTTATATTCTTAAAGAAAAATATTTTCTGTGGCTAGTAAATAAGGTTTTTAAAATTTAGTTCAAGCAATAAATTTATAAATAAAATACACAATAAATTTATAAATAAATTTATAAATGAATCGCTTACTCTTCACAGTAGAAGACGATTCGCAGACAACAGGAAATTTAAAAATTTTTATTTGAAATATATGATGTTATAAATATTTTAAAATTTCCTACTTTACAAATTAATAAATACAGATTAAAAATACTGAAAATTCTAAAAATAACTGTATAAATATGGCAATAAAGGAGAGAAAATAAGTATGTTGATGAATAATTTACACATGGCAAATATCACAGAAATTGAAATAATTAAAGATTTTATTTGAAATATTTACTATAAGAAATTTCACTTCTATATAATAAGTTAATTTTTGTAAAAGTGTTAAATAAAAAAAAAAAAAAGAGAGTAAAAAATTTTTTTTTTAAAACTTATTAAAATATTATTTTTTTCTTTTTCCTTTAGTAGATAATAGATGGCACCACCACATGAAAATTCTGTTTATACGAATATATATATATATATGTATCTGCGAATTTGCGAATATGCGAATACGTGATTATATATATATATACAAGGCCGGTTTTTCCCATAAGCTAACTAAGTTTCAGCCTAGGGCCTAAAGACCAAGAGGGGCCTATATTCAAATTGTTAGCAAAATTAGAATTAACACTAAAACAGTCAACACTAAAATACTGAATCAAAAATAAGGAGAAATTCTACACATATGACTAACAAACAAACATAAAAATGCATTGGATAAGATCAACGAGTTCGGCTCATTGGGTCTGTTCGGGTGTACTTAATTTGATAGAAAATAGGATCATTTTTATTGCATATCTTATTTTCGTAGTCAAAGATGTTTATTTGAATTTTGTTTCTTTGTAAATGTTGTGTATTATGATCGATTAATTATTGTTACAAGTACTATATAGTGTGCTGAGAGTAAATATCCAAATAAGTGTTCGATTTTTTTTATTTATTATCTGCGCCACATTTTTTATAAAGATTAGTACCCATCACAACATGTTTCATTTAACATATTGATATATATCACAGTAATGATGCATTTTATTATCTCTCGTGCAATTTACAAACTTAAAAAGGGAGGTGAAAGGACCTCATAGGTGGTATAGCCTAGGGCCACTTTTCGTCTAAATAAAGAAATATATATACACTCAAGAGCCAAAACATTATGGCCACCTGTCAATAACGAGTTGACCCACCTTTGGCGCCCAACACAGCTTCAACCCGCATTGGCATGGAGGCCACAAGTCCTTGGTAGATGGCCGGAGACAGATTGTACCAGATGTTTAAGCAACGGTCACGCAAATCCGAGATATTGCGAATTGGTGGTCTTTGAACTCTGAGCAACTGGTCCGCAATGATGTTCAGATACCCTGTAGCATTCATGGTCTGCTCTACCACAATCACGGGTCCCAGAGACGCCCAAAAGAACTTCCCCTAAAGCATAATACCCCTACCACCGGCCTGTGTATGACCTACTGTACATTGAGGGAGCAACTGTAAGCCTGGAAGACGGCGTATCCTGACACGGCCATCGGCGTGATGAATGACAAACCGTGATTCATCTGACCAGGCACTCTCTCCCACTGATCCATGGACCAGTCACGATGTTCCCGGCCCCAGCGCAGGCGCAGTTGGCGATGAAGCTTGGTCAGCAAAGGCACACGAGTGGGACGTTTGCTGCGTAGCCCCATATCCAACAGTGTCCGCTGAACAGTGTGCTCCGATACTATTCTACTTGGCCCTGCATTGTATTGGGCTGTCAGCTGTGCCACTGTCTTTCTCCGGTTTTGCTTCCCCATGCGAGACAGTCTCCGACGACCTTTTTCTTTGATAGCGTGTGGACGTCCAAGACCATGTCGTCTACTGCTGGTTTCATCGTCATTCATCCTCTTTGCATAAGTACTAGCAACTGTAGATCGCGAACAACCCACGAGTCGTGCAGTTTCGGAAATACTTCTTCCGACCCTTTGAGCCATTACAATCTGCCCTCTATCAAAGTCGCTTAGATCCGCAGTAAGTGAAAGAATACATAAGTAAGTGAAAGACATAAGTAGGTGACATAAGTAAGTGAAAGACATAAGTAGGTGACATAAGTAGGTGACATAAGTAAGTGAAAGAATGATTCTTCAGACTCTCCAGCAGCAGTTAAATAACACTTCCACCTGATCACTGCCTTCCACGTCATCCAGGCGAGTTCATTTCAAAATGTAGGGGTGATCATAATGTTTTGGCTCTTGAGTGTATATTTGCAAGAATCTTTTGAAAAAGATATTTGCTTGCTATCAATCATTGAAATGTTTTGAATTGAGATCACTACAGGCTTATTATGAACAATTCTCTGATCACCCAGAAGGCAATTTCATGTGTACAGAGAATTTTAACGTTCCGAAGAGTATTATTTTCCGAATAAGTCCCGTTCATTTTAAATTTCTGTAATCTGTAATTTCTGTAATTTCTGAATCTATACAATAAAAGATTTTATTAATTGCTTACATACTTTTTTTTATTTGCTTGTATAGATTCTCACAATGTTAACATATAGTACTTGAGTTATGAGACTTCAAATATAGATATCGTTCAATTTAATTGCAGTCGTCTGACGATTCAGCAATAAAGCCGGTAATTGGTTGCCCCTAAAGAAAGAGGAGACATAATAAAAGATATGATGTATATATATATAAATATATACATAAATAAGAAAAAAAATGAATTGTAATAAATGAAAAATGTAAGCCCGATCTAGTCGACTACAACACATAATATCAGGCGAGAATTGTGACTAGTGAGTTTAGGGGTGGCCAACTCGCGGCCCGCCTTGAATATTTTTGTGGCCCGTGAAATGCATCACACTTTTACAAAATATATTTATTTTGTAATGGCCAAAGTAAATGGTAAAACCAATGTATTAAAAAAATGCATTATGTGCGCATCACTCTATTAAAAAATGAACTGTCGAAATGATGTGAATAAAGTAACATTGATTTTAAAATAATATTCTTGCGAATATGAGATAGTTATTGCCTGTTTTATTTATGAGTTTACAGGTATGATTTCGCAGAATAGTTAAATTATATTCTGCGTACTCGTGAGGAGAGTGCATCTAATATAACAGGTTCCATGTTTCACTTTAAGCGACCTCAGTGACGCAGTGACCATTCCTAGATACGCACAATTGATTGTTGATAGCAGAGCAAACATACTCTTAGTCCAAGTTGTTAGAGCTTTTGGCTCAATTTACACCTGCGATTAATTTTTTTCGAAAATGAAATTGACCAAACACAAAACACGCTCCAACATAACGGACTCAACACCCATTACAATGTGCAAATACTCAAATTTAGATTTAGTTCGATTTGCAAAAGCTAAGTGAAAAAGTGAAGAAACAACTCTCGCACTAGTAAAATAAATATTTTTGAATGATTTCCTTTTTTTATTTCTTATATACATATATATTTTTTTATTATTTCCAATGGCAGATTATGAACAGTTACAGCAAAAACATACAACATACAACGACAACAAAACATGCTGAAACAGAGTTCATTAATCTAACAATAATGCCAAGTTGCAGATCTTTTAGCCACTAAAAAGTGTTACCAGGTGCACCACGGGGAGGTAGATCTTCTGCGCATCCATTTCTTATATATATATATATATATATATATATATATATATATATATATATAT